>JAODUO010000017.1:857500-945000 GCA_025642075.2 Ridgeia piscesae | reverse complement strand
TAAATTGTCATAATTACCTCTTCTCCAAACTGTTCATCATCACCTCTAGATAAGATGCCTTTGTCATCAACAGCAACAGGATGCAGTTCATCATGATGTTTTGTTCATCCTGGGTGCCTGGGATAAGATACTTCTCTCTACCACTTGCTGGGAGTAACTGCTCCTCACAGGATTCCATCACAATGTTAGGTGAATGTGTTTGTGCGTTGTCAATAACAACAGTTGATAGTTCATCCTTGCCTTCACAAATGGCAGAGTCAGTCAAATGATTAATTTCAATATTTTCAACTTTACCTTCACAAAAGTCGTCCCTGTTCTCAACGAGCACAGTTGGAAGTTCTTCATTGCAGATGTGTTTACTGCTGAGGGCAACAACTGGTGACTCATTACTGTGGAGTAACAAAGGATCTACATCTTTCTGTTCAACAGCAACACCTGGTAGTTTGTCAGTGTACACGAGAGATGGCTCCTCTTTGTTTTCAACAGCAACAAACTTTTGTTCCTGCTGAGTCTCACATAATTCAGCCGCGGTATGTTCACTGACGATTGCTGCTTCTTCACATTCGTTACCTTTGGCAACACACAGCTCTTTATCGTGGTTGTCAATGACAACCAACATGTCCTCCTCCCTGAAGTCCCCTGCCGCAGAAGCCTTCGGGTCAATCTACAAATGTTGACAAGTTGATATGGACAACAGAAATTCCATATTGCTACATATATTAAGTTGTAGAAATTTGCATTTTATTACAAATTATACTTACCAGTAAGCATTCATATTATGACAATTGTGTCAACTGTTTACATAACTTCTCGGTTAGCCCCAGAAGGGCTATATGGGGTATAGAAACATAAAAACTGATATACTAGGCTACTAAATACACATATCAGGTACAGTACAGTACAGTATATTGTTACATATAAAATAGCATCCACTAGGTTTCACTAGAAATTATCATGTGCCATCATCTATTATGCTTTTAATGCAGACATATCTATATCAAACCAAATCTGCCAACTATTGTTGGCAATATGTTTAGCAACAATAGCATTTTGTCTGACAACTTAGTTTATCTTTCATTGCCATACTTGCATGGATAATCCAAGAAAAAATCTACTTAACAGTGATTTTGTAAAACAGTTCATATTTTGCAACATGTTAGTCCGGATTATTTAGTTCAGAAATGTCATTAATAAAACTGAGGCAGATTTTGGTTATAAGAATAAATTTCAACTGCCATATCATCAGATGGAAACTATAATTTAAAAGCTAAGCTAAATATTTCTACCTAAACATGTAATATATTTGTTTTAAAGTACTTATACAGCAGTGTCCAGTGCTTAGAGGACCTCTCAGAGCACATTACACTTGGTAAAGTCCGGTCCAGAGGAAGAAAAACTTCACTGCAAATGTCTCCAACTAAACACGTATACCCCTGGGTAGTATTATATAAAAAAAGATCCTATACAGTGCATTATCCACTCCTTAGAGGAATTCTCGGACATCTGGGAAGACGTCACATGATTGGAGGAAGGTAAACTTCACTGCAAGGTCACATACTAATACTGTGGTAACTGAATGATTTTATACGCCCTCTGACAGGGTGAATTGAGTATCCAGGGTGTCTGATTGTCTGCCAGAGTATTCCACAGGACGCCACAAACAAATGCGTACAATCACACTTTGATTGGGTCTTTAAAAATTATACCGTAATGAACAATGTCATGCCTACATTGTGATTAAATAACTTCATGTACAAGTTGTACGCAGTTTATCACCAGGGTAAATAAAAGTATATAGTATGAATGCAAAGTGACATCAGGGTTAACACATGGACATGGTGTGTCTGCAGAATGACAGCAATGTGTATTAATGACCAAGTTCTTGAAAACATATCTTCCCATGGTATGCCAATAAAACCAGATTGCATCTGGGAACTTACATCATATTTACAAGTGACATCTATGGGTAGAACATATGCCTCTTCCACCTTAGCCTAAAGAAGTAACATTCAACACTCACACAGTGTTACAAACACCAGCACATTTGATAGACTTGACTCACGCTTCCAAAATGCATCACATATAAATGATATTACTATAAAGCTGAATTTTTTTACACTGGTGAATAGCATGTTTTTATATTTCTGCAGATTAACCGACATCACTTTGGGGAAATACATATTCTAGATGAAGCAACGACTAATTCTGAACAGAGACATTTGACCTCACTGAAAATATCCAGCATTTGAAGCTCACTGAATGTAAAAAATCATGTGCATTTAAGGACTGATTTTTTAGATTTATACAAATCTGAGAATGGAACATGATAGTTCAGAATTGGCTGTACAATATGTTTGGTTCTTACATTAATTGTGTCTGTGTGTGTGTATGTGAGTCCATGTAGCAAAATTCTTTTACACAGACTATTATACACACACACACACACATGCATGCATGCACTGCCACACATACACATTCACGCACACACATGCACACACTAGTACTGCTGGGGACTTTACCTCGTGTACTTCCAGTTCTGCTGCTCCACCACTTCCTGCCATATTCTACCGCTGACAATCCCTTCAACGAGTGACAATACTTACATGCAAAACAAGTTATGTTACAGTGAACGCTGCTCAGGGCTTTATGCAGGATAACATTATTGCCAGTCACACATGTTTTGGTGGATACATGGATGTTAACTGTTAAGCCAGTTTACAAACTTTTAAATGACCTGAAACGGACTACAAACACACATGTGACCTTTTTTTTGCTCCTTAAATTTTTTAACTGTCCACATTTCTACCCATCCACAATGGTTTTTACCCATCCAAATGATGGGTGTATGGGTCTCTGCATAAAGCTATGGTGCTGCTCACAATAAGAACTGCTGAAATGCGGAATATCTACTACAGTGTATCTGGTAACTCAGAAGTTCTGCTTCTATGTACCAATGAATATATAGAACATTGTCTTTAGGGCAGAGTTTGACTATATCCCTGCTCAATCATAGGCAAATTATCTCATCTCGAAAAACCTAAAATGTTACACAAACAAAAACAAGAAATTCTACTTCTGACTGTTCTGCAAAAGGGAAGCAGCGTGCTGCAATTACGACCAGTGACAGTCTGAAATAAACAGAAATGCAATCCTCATATTGGAATCAGTAAATAAAGTTGAATAAGTACAAGTGACTACAAGTCATGTGGATAGTGGTTCTACACAGGATGTCATTACCAGTGGCTAATAATAATAGTAATAAACATTGAATTGGCAACATAGTTTACAGGGTAACATCGAAGTATCTGAGTGTCTGGTGAGAAATCACTGCCGCACAGGCCGAGATCAGTGCCGCAAAGGCCGAGGTCACTTAGGCCGAGATCGCGAAAGGCCGAGATCACCGGGTAACATGTCGTCAATACCTACCTAAAAAACTTATTTAAATACATGCTTTTCGTGAAAATGCTAAATTAAATAAAACACAACCACGGAAACATTGCAAACATAATTTTTTTAGTTATCTGAAATATATAATAACAATAATATTTGTTAGAAACATATATTTTTGCACATTAGGTTAATTGAATTTGTTTACCTTGTTAAGTTGTTTACCCGCTTGAACACGATCCGCAGAAACAGTAGTCGCGCAATCTTTATTGGATTTATTTAAAATGTTCTTTACAATGTTCAAAAACATGTTCAATATATGGTTGTATTACTTTCCATGGTATACATTAGATTATTCACCTAGTGTATGTTGTAATAGTTGCTATTTATTCTATGAGAGACAAGGTGACCAATAAAATTAAACGTCACAGACTCCCATAGTCGGCTCCCACAGAGTCCCACGTAATCAGAAATGCGGACATGGTCGAGGAATACATTTTCATAGGTTATCTTGGACGCGAATTTACATATATAACTATTTTCATATTTACTATTTTCATATTAAGTGTACAAGTTTTGAAGTAACTAACATAAATTGGAGAGTGCTTTCCGTCGCGATTACTGGCAATCAGCATAATTTGTTGGGCACGCCGGCGGCTCGTGTTCAATGTCTGGACAGAGCAGGCATGGTGTAAAAATCTGGTTTTTTTGGGTATGTGAATTGCGAATCACGTTAACGTCGCCCCGCCTCAGTTGGAGACGAAAACGAAACAATGAGGACGACGAGCACATTGGCAATGGTAAATCACTCCCAGTGCGAGTATAGAAACGTCGGTAGACGAAAATATTCTGAAGAAGGATGGCTAGTTCAGTGAGGCCTCATAAGTTCGTAATTTAACGTTGTAACGCAGTATAATACAGAAAATCAGTTGATAATATTATAGAACTAGAATATAATATTATAGTTATGTAAAGTATAAATATGTCGGATTCCATTTTAATATGTATAAATATATGAAAATAATGACAATAAAAAATCAACAGTAAAATTCCTTATCACAAACAAACAGGACCATTTCTGAAATAAAATAATAAAACAGGATCAACCCTTGTGTCATTGTCCGCTGGCATTGAACACCTTAATACCCTTTCTTTATTATTGCTATGGCGTCACGCACCGCACAAATACCAGTTTAGCTGTGAACTGCCTAAACACATCAAGGATCATACCCCATGCCTTCACATGCCCGCAATAACTGAACATTTTGGACTTCCGGTTTTCTGATTCTTTTTGCCTAAGCTGGTAACCTGGAGGCGAGCTAGTTAAATATTGTTTACAAACCCATATTTAACGTTGTTGCGACGGCATGCATGAGACGCATATTCTGAGGGAAAGTTAGGGAATTCGTGTTGACGAAACCTGTTTTGTAAAGTATAAAGTTGCAAAATTTCGAAACGTGACTGTCGCCGGCAGTGGACGGGAAAGGAGTCGTGGACGTCAGGCGTGAATTGTTTGCTAGTTCTTTGACACCTGTAATAGACTGGCCCTGTAATATATGGCCGTATGACGTGATACCTATTTCTAAGCCGGTTCATCTGTTTGATTTGATCTGCAGCGTGTTTATACTTGGAAGTTATGTGTGTCTGTGTTATTCAAACCAGTAATCGTACTTGAATTTGCATGCACGGCCGCAACCGTTCCAAAACATGGGTAGGAATGCGCACCACCTCCGACAACGGCATCATTTAAATACTGGTGACGTGTCCGATGAAACAAGTCTAACTAGAAAGTATAAATATGACTACACAAAGGAATATAGTGACAAAAAATGGCCGTATTTGCATGGCAAGATGGACAACTGTGCAAAGTTTCTCTTTATCGCCTTCCCATCACTCGTTATATATGGCATCTATACAGTTTGGTTAAGTGCGATGCTTAGAAATATGGTGAACACTCGTTTGCCCGTGTCACAAATAATTCCATCCAATGCGTCATCTGCACAAGTTGACCCAGAACGTTTCTGGGGAAGTTATCGACCTGGAGTGTATTTTGGATTGAAAACAAGAAGTCCTCATTCACCAGTCGTAGGTAAGCTAACAGCACTGTTAGATATGTGTAAAGTAAAATATCTCTTACTGTTCAGTCTCCAGGGCTTGACAATGACAGTCACATTAAAGTGTTTGGCTACTTGCACACCCAGCAAGTAACCCAGAAATTCTACTTGACGGGCCGTAATTTTTGCATGCATGGCAAATCATTAATCAGATTCATGCAATTACCGTGCGTTATTAAAAAATTAAATGCTATTCTGTGACCCAAAATGTTTCTATGCAAAACATTGCCCCCAACAGCCATAGCCATATAGTGTGTGTGCGCGTGCGCGCGTGCATGTATGTATGTATGTGTGAGCGTGCACATGTGTTTGTAGTGCACTATTGATGTGTGCTCACATTGTTATTTCATGATGTTGGGGACTGTCCATCTGTCGTCAGTGGTGACATTGGCATGCACATGCACCACACACAATCACAAGACCAGATGGAACATAAATAATTCATTTGAGCATCAACTGTAACTATGTAACTACAACAAACAAATAAAATATTGGGTTCCAGAAGAATAAAATGTTTTTAAAATGCATTAAGTTTGCACAAATAACACCTCTGGATGACTAACTGAATAGACTTGCAATGCAGGATACACCTGTACAGATACCAATGCTCTTACCGTTTTATGCAAGCGTAACAGTTCACTGATGGTTTCTAGGGGTATTGACCCAGTGCAATGGTTGAATTTGTACGGTGTCAGAAATAATCATAATAATTATTGTACAATCATATTGCAAGAATGGCTGTAATTTTGTAAATTTAATTTGAACCTTATTTAAATTGGTTCTGTTACAGAATTTTGAGAAGGCTAGAAATTAACTTCTATGGACTAGATGCCAGCTCCTCAATTCATTTGGTGTAGACAGTGATTAACCAAACAATTTTTTTTACACAATTTGGATGACAGAATGTTTATACTACCAATTTTCAAGTGTTTTTAAAGTACAACTTGGTATTTAGACATTCAGCACAACAAACACTCATTATATCATTTATATTCAGTTAATTAAGGTTTAATGAGCATTAAATAACAGTTGATATAGAACCATTATAGAGTGTTGATGATCCAATGGCATTTTGTGGAATCAAGCCACTGTTAGTTTGAATTATGTGTTCATGCCTGCCGTGTGGCCCATGCCTTCTGGAGTGTATATTGTGTGTCTATCACCACCAGGTATGATGTGGATGACCCCACTGACGTCTGGCCCCATGCCTCCACTGCGACATTGGTGTGAACAAGGAGACCAGTTGCCTTTCTACAGCTGGTTGGTCCACGATGGTGTCAACTTCGGCATACATGAAGCCATTGATCACCATTACACAATCACTTCAGACTTTGTGAAGCAGCCCGGTGGACAGCATGGGGGAGACTGGACAGCACGCATGACTGTTAAACCTAGGGTATGACTACTGCCTACTGGTACCATTATAGTTTAGATAAGTGGAAAGAACGCCTGTATATAAAAGTATAATTTAATATGTTGTGATTGTTCTGCAAGTCCATTTGTGGCAACATACACTGTATACACATGATTTACAGAAAGAAATGTTTTCATACTGTAACTGTTAGTACAATTTACAGTGTTAAAAACGAAATGAGAACAAAATTATAATATTTTCATCATGCCCACCTTTTCATTGGTCTTGTTTTAAAGGTTGTAAAAACACATTTCATTGATAAAAGAAAAGCTGTATGGTATTTAGTTGTTACCATTCAGTCTACAGCTCTACAGATGTGTGACAAATAACTTATAATCCAATATTACACAGTTGGCATCTATTTGAGAATTACATGGTATTTACTGATTTGTTGCACTTAATTCCTAATTCCGATTTGACTATTTTCTGTTGAAGAAAGAATTGCATTGTCCTATTGTGTGTGTGCGTGTGCGTGTGTGACATTTATTGTTCACAAATTCACGCAGACAGAGGAGATTCCAGCTGAATGCAAGAACTGTATATGAACATTCAAATGACCTGATTATTTATATATAACGTTTTGTTTACATTTCAGCCTAAGTTCGAGGGAGCCATCGTTTCACTGTTCTTCTACATTGCGCTTGATGGCCAGGGCACCCTACAACCCAAGATCAGGCGGGGCTATCTGGAGGGGGTTGAGGGCTGGAGTGAAGAGCTTGGAGACTTCCAGATGCTGTTCCCTTCACCCACTTCAAGACGGACACAAAGTGTTCACCATTACTTGGTGACGTATGCAAGTGGGCTGGACGATCTGACAGAGATGGTGAAGCGGTCGTTCCGTGTGTTCTACTGGGACAAGGAGAAGCGCCTGCCGTACTACGGACTGGGTGGCACAATGCTGCCAAAGGACATGCAGCAGTCGCAGGCAAACTTTGTAGTTTACCAGGTTACGACAACACTGCCCTATGAGATGGAAGTGAACTTTGAGTCTGGCAGCTCTGACCACACTACCCACTTGACCGGTCAGGTGTTTACGTCCCAGTTGAGTGAGCACATGCATCAGTTTGATCACAAGTTTGAGTCTCTGTTTGGGCTGAAGAAGCACGGCTTTAGCACTGTGCACCAGTCGTTCGCAAAGACTGCACTGAGTAACATGATAGGCGGGATTGGTTACTTCCATGGCACCTCATTGGTGCAGTCTCGCTACACTCCCGAACCTGTGGACTACTGGCCCGCTCCACTCTACACAGCCGTGCCCTCACGCTCTTTCTTTCCACGTGGCTTCCTCTGGGATGAAGGCTTTCATAACCTCCTCATTGCCAAGTGGGACCAGCGTTTGTCGATGGATATCATTGGCCACTGGCTGGACCTGATGAATGTTGAGGGATGGATCCCGCGGGAGCAGATACTGGGGACGGAGGCACGTGCCAAAGTACCAAAGGAATTTGTTGTGCAGAGAAATGAGAACGCGAACCCACCAACACTGTTCCTGCCCCTGCAGAGCATTGTGAGGAGTCTGGTTGCTAGCAACAAGGAGACCGACAGGCAGTTCCTGCAGCACCTCTACCCCAGACTACAAGCTTGGTACAAGTGGTTCAACACCACACAGCTGGGCACTGTACCATCCACCTACAAGTGGAAAGGTCGCAACCCTAATGCAATAAACGAGTTGAACCCCAAAACGCTGACATCAGGACTGGATGACTACCCACGGGCATCACATCCTACAGATGATGAACGCCACTTAGATTTACGTTGTTGGATGGCACTAGCCTCCGGGGTAATGGCTGATATTGCTAAATCACTCAATGAGTCATGGCAGGTGTATGACAGTGCATATGCCACACTCACTGATAACAAGTTATTGGATACGCTTCACTGGTCAGACACTGCTGAGCGATATTGCGACTACGGCTTGCACACTGATCATGCCAAGCTGGTGCGTCCGAAACCACCAAAACCAACATCGCCCAACCAACCCCCACCACCCCCTAAGGATAAAGAGCGAGTTGTGATGCAGCCACCAAAACTGGGATTTGTTGATAAAAGTTTTGGCTACGTGAGTCTGTTTCCATTCCTGCTGAAGATCCTCCAGCCTGACTCCTTGAAGCTGCGAAAGATCTTGGTCGATCTGCAGGATCCCAGTCTGCTGTGGACACGCTATGGATTGCGCTCTCTCGCAAAGAATGCTCCACTGTATAACAAGCACAACTCAGAGCATGACCCACCATATTGGCGAGGGGCCATCTGGATCAACATCAACTACCTGGCTGTGAGTGCCCTGCATCACTACGCACACAGCAATGGTCCATACCAGGAGAAGGCAGCTAGCATATACACAGAGCTGCGCAACAATATCATCAACAACATGGTGGAGCAGTATCGCAAGACAGGCTACGTCTGGGAGCAATATGACAGTACAACAGGACGGGGTAAAGGCAGCCATCCATTCACAGGATGGTCGGCCCTTGTGGTCGCTATGATGGCAGAACTTTACTGATCTCTCAGATGTACTCCACACTGCTGACTTGGTACAATGGATTCACCTGTTCAGCACCAAATGGATCAAATAGCTACGATGCCCTACGATTACAAACTACGATTTAAAAAAATTAGTTTTGATGTTACATTGAAATGAAACTAAAAGCAGTTGCTCCGCTGCTTGCTGTCATTAATAAGTCAACTGTTCTGATGAATGTTCAGAATGAAAAAATCCAAACAGCCTCTTCTCACTGTTCATCATCCTTTGTCTTTCCCAAATGTCCGTTCACACAGCCCTGCATCCCATATTGGCTGTGGTCTTCCTCTTTTCTCTGCTCTTGATATTTCCATACCACTCTGTGCTTGTTTGCATCTATTAAGAGGCGGGTCTGCCCATATCATACATCACTCATCTTCCCATGGAGCTGCACTGCTTCCTGATCTCATCCCACAGGTTATCATATCTTCTTCCCAATCATGTGGTTACCTCGGTATAAGGAACTTTCCACAGTAATATCATGGTTGGTCATGTGATTGTGTACAAGAGTGAATAGGTCATGTAATTGGTTAATGGCTACCCTGATTAAGGATAAAGAGTCATCATTGTCATAAAAAGAAGATGAATCCAACCTTTCTTAGGTGAAACAAATGGTGGAGCCACATCGTGGATCCTGGCTAATTGAAGCTGGTACATATTGTATTTTAAGTGTCGGCAAAAGTGTTCTGCAGTGATTTCAAATTTGTTTAATGACAAAGCCCTGTATCAGACACTTGTGCTTGAGAATATGTATGTGTGACAGCTGCATGCATGTCTCACTTCTGTGGTCACAGGCATCTGACAGAATTGAGAAGTTTTGTCCTAAAAGTTGGTGTGATATGGACGGAATGTTGGCCCTTTAAACTGTTGTGGAAAAAACCCTGGTTAGTTTCAAATAACATAAATCACAGACAAAACAATATGTAAGATTAAACACCAATGCTATATCAGTTATTCACTGATATGTGAGAAAACCATGTTTTGTCTGATTGTGATATAGTACAGGTTGAAATATTGGGTTTTAATTAATGTACTGTATTTGTATAACTACCATTTCCCACAATGTATATGTTTTGTGGTGCATTATTATAAAAATGAATTTGCATAATGTTATACATAAATATGGTCCCTTGTTTCAATTATAAGCATTCCTGAAAGTCATCATATAGCAACTGTTAGGCTGAAAGAATAGTAACATGTATATTTTGTTTACAATATAATATTCAAGGTTGACAATTTGAAATATTAATGTGGTGGTTGACTTGATGGATGTTGTTAATGACTTAATGTTGCTGGTGTTTATTTTAAGTTTTATGACCACTTTTATTTTAGAAATTTTTCAGCAAATTAAATTACTGTAACCTTGATTGTTGAGAGTGACATTTTTGTCTCAGTACCTAACAGTGCTGCCTATCATAACTGCAGTGATGTCTTATTTATCTGGTATTGAATAATTTTGTAAGAAATTATTTTATTTTAAAGCATAGCTTCTGAAATAATCCTGTTGTTTTTAGACCTGTATGTTATGTGTGGGAACCATCTCTACCACGCATAATAAGGTATCTCTCTAATCCACACGTTTCATTTATCTGACCAGAAACCTTGGTAACCAAAGTGTGCGGTTAAACGAGGCATGACTGTACATTGTTATGATGACATGCATGCTATTTAATTTAGTTATGTGCTGCTATGTTACTAGCAGTTGGTTTTTAAACCATATTTGGTTTGCACTTATAGAAAGTCTAAATTATTGCAGTATAAGTTAGTAACCAAATAACTACTACCGGGGTACTGTTCATTCATTATGATTCACTGAATTAGGTGCCACAAATCCAGCTATTCAGGACTTGCTTTTTTGAAAGCTTGTCAAAAATTTTAGTATGCACAATTCCAGCTGCAACAAGGCAAAGGAAGACTTTCTAAACCATTCCACACACTGGAACTCTATCACTTTCAAGGTCAGGTCACACTGCTGAGGGTCAATTTGATCAACAGGACAAGTTTATTGTAAATGCACATGGGTTTGAGCAGATGCTTCAGCAAAGTTTTAAAGGTTCATACTACTGGATCTTGGTCACGTAAGGTCTCCTAGCTGACCTAGTAATGTCCTGTAAAAAAAGGTGCACTCTGGCATTACTGGCAAAAGTATGAATTGTTAAGATATGATATCTGCATTAGTGAATTACCAGTACAGTGTATGTATATTTCTAGCTATATCTTTCTATAATTGTGCGTGTGTGTGTGTGACACTGTGTGTCATGCAGTGAGCACAATAATTGACTACTGTGAAAATTGCTATAGACACTTCTGATGGCCAGTATTAATGATTGGCTAATGAAAGTTGCTGTAAAATAGTGCAGGATGTATATACTTTCTTCATACAATCACACAGCCCAGTAATTCAAAAGGATGATACAGTTGGGGAATTGGGATTCGAATATATCCATTCTGTACAATCATGCCTCAGGATACAAATTTCCAGTGATTTAATTCCATATCAACTTTTTTCATATAGTTTGGAAAATATAAAAAATTATATCCACTTGCTGTATTCCACTAGATTAGCATAGCGACTAGTAATTTTTGGCAAAAGCCTGATTACTTGAAATACCATATCAAATGCTAAGGTTAGTTGTATTTGAGTAACTAAATATTGTTATGTATTAAATCACAGGCATTTCTAATAACTAATTCTGAACGCAATTTTAATTATCTTTGATCAGAGCAATATATAGTTGAACAGTAAAGCAAGGGACCGCGATTGGAATCCTACCAACGACCAACTATTTCAAAATATAGGCAATTTCGTTCAGCCCACATTGCCTGTAACTGTATTATTATAGCCATGGTCGCGTGGTAGAGCACCGGACGGTCAATTGAGGGGACGATGGTTCAATTCCACCTCCCGCCGTTTCGAAACATTAGCCTATTATTAGGCAATTTCGTTCACCCCACATTTACCTGCGTCTTTCGGAAGAGACTAAAAGCCGGTGGTCCCTTCTATCTGGTATCTATGCCCGGGAAGTAAAAGATCCCACACAGGGGCCATAACCTGTTGTGGAATCACTAATTCTAGAGAAGGAAACTCTAAAAAACAAATGTCAATAATGCCACGCCCACATGGTCAGCAAGCTGATCGAGAAAATAAGAAAAACTGGACCGTAATAATGTGGTGTCTGGACTTTGATGAACTAATTATTAATTTAAGCCCTTGTATACGGGCCCTAGGTAGGGAGCAAGTAAAAAGATTCCGTATTTATGAGATATATATTGCATCCTTCGTAATAGTCAGTCCCGTATTTTCCCCGTGTCGTTAGGTTGCAGCTTTACTGGAAGATTGTGCCAGTGAAATAAAGCGCGCGCGCCGCGTGCGTGTGTGTGTGTGTAGTGACATCTAGCGGTAAAGCAATACAAATGTTAACAATATTATTGTTAAGCCGGGAGATGGCGCTGGGTGTTAACTTAAACGTGATTGGACGTTAGTTCGGCAACCATGTTGAAATGGCGCAACAGAAAAGGGGGATCACGAACGGGCGGACTGGGCGGACCACTTTTACGAGTATTCGCGCGATGTTTCTTGCTCCTCGTTTACATGCAGTGTTGTTGTCTTTTGGGAGAGGATGCAGTTTGTACGTTCGTTTATAAACATTGATATGTCTCCTTATTATAAGTGGAAGTTTGAGAAGACATTAATGATTCAACAAATTAAACACAACAGTACAATTAGGCGTCAAATAATATAATAAATGGCTGCAGGTATATATATAAGTATATAAGAAGAGGGTATCTACACAAGTGTGCCACACATCATTTTGTAGCACATTGCAGTAAGCGTGGCTTGTTTCTTAATTTTATTCTAATACTAAATACAAAATTAACAACACGATACATGTACCTATACCCATGTGATCGGAACTACTGCCAGTGATGCAACATGAATGACAGAGTAATTGTGCAGGTATGTGTATATATAATATACTAGATATTTATGTATATATATATTAGAAATATATGTGATATATATATACATTATATATGAGAGATATATATATATACATATATATATATATATATATATATATACATATATATCATTCTACATACACATATATACCTATGTAACATAGTCGGTCAAACTGCTTGTACTAACATGCATAACCATATGCATGTGGGTTGCATTTGATCCAATTAGCTGAGCAAACACCTGAAGAGCCATGACATGACAAACAAACAAACTGCCCATTGAGGGAAAGTTTGCCAAACAGTATCGCTGTCTTCAAATTCATGCTCATCTCAAATGTTAATTGTAGTACACTAATTTAGTTGTTCCTTTAAATTGAGCCAGAAGTGCGGCATCATAGTTATGACTCTTCTAGACGTATATTGTTTGTAGTAACTTATAAAACATGAATGCCTAGTAGTCATGTGCAGCTATGTCTACTCAACTGCTCAATTAACAACAGAACAAGTCATATGCAGACTTATTCAATCAAATAACATCACAACTTCTCAGGGGAGCCTCCAGTCATGCTGCAATTACTATATATAGACTATCAGTACACAAATATCCACCACAGTCTATAGCCAGTAACTCATATAGCTGAATGAACTAGAGCAATGTAGAGTGAACAACATGCTCAAGGATTGACACTGCAGGATAGTATTCGAACCAGGGTTCTTCTAGTCGAGAGTGATATATAATCTATTTTGTACACAAAATCCTGTATGTGACTTCTGTTCAGTAAAGTTATTATTGAGTTGTCCTATTGTATGAATTAAATATTAGCTAATTGTTAGATTTTACCACATTAAAAACATACATATGATATGACAATAGATCTATTGTATGTTTGACTAACTCTGAAATTATTATAGTGAAATAGTAATATTGCTTCAGACTCAATAATCAAACAGCTAGCATGTACATAATTATTATATTCATACATAAAAAATATGCAGTCATACGTGATAATATTTATATTAAATTGGGCATTGATTATATATTTACAAAAAATGAGTGTGAATATATGAAATAAACTTAAAAAGAACATTTAAATGGCATGAACTACTCATATTATATGGTAATTAATGTAGCTATCCAACAGCTCACCTGGCTGTATGGTAATTTTTTCGATAAAGCCTGCGTTCAACAACAAGTAATAGTGTTCTGTAAAAAAAACATATGTACCATTAGGCGATTGGCTACATCAGGCATCCTATAATATGAATCTGTAATGGAACCACGCTCTGTGTGGGGCTTCAATTTACATCTGAATATTTTGTTTACAATAATATAAACTGCTAATTTATTATTACGTTGTCCGTGCAAATTGCACAGTTCACATAGAACATTGAGAATTATTAATATAATAAAAGGCACTCCAACAATATTTATGAACGCGTGCGCAAACAATGACGCATGTAACGCAGGAATAAAGTTCGCACGAAACCTTGTGAATGTGGTCTGGCCAGTCCGCCCGTTCGTGGTCCGCCTTTTAGCGTGCGCCATTTAAATTGCCTTGGTAAACAGCGACGCTGCTCGCACGCCTGCACCAATGCCATGCCTATGGTGCATTTACCCATTTTCGAACTAGTTCTAGGAACACACGAGCAGAAAAGCGAAACAGTGGGTGTCATGATCCAAACAGAACTGTAGCGGGTTAACGAAATTACACCAACATGTCGGGTAAGTTTTTTTTATTCAAGTAATCGTCAGTTTTGTTTAAAATAAAAAACACGCAGGCCAGATAATAACTAGTATTGTCAGTGACACTGACAGTCAGTGTCACCGTGACTAGCAAAGTAGCTTGCCTTTTAGCTTGCAATATTTCGTGATATAGACATAGGCCCTAACAATAACATACAAATGCTCCGCCATAGAGATATAACATTTAACTCTGTCCCTGGTACTATCTGCGATTTTTTTAAAGGCAGTTACCCAGCACGTACTGTTGACGTTGTGTGTTGTTAACACAGCAGTGGCAGTATTAGTAACATATACCGGTCAAAACTGAGTACAGGATTATAGCCATCATTAGGATGTCATATATATATATATATATTTTATTTATATATATATATATATACATATATGAGTGTATATTGCACCTAAAGTCGGTACAATAGGAATAGTTGTGGGACTATATATATTGCACCGACAGCTAGTTTTTCGACGCATGTGCATTACAGCATGGGAATGTGCATGCCGTCGTTGCTGTTGACAGATATAATGTGTTTAGAGTCTGTTAGAACCTTTGACTTTGTCGAAATGCAGAATGTGCTACATTTGTTTGAGCAACAAACGCATAGTCAGTTTTATATGAGAGACGCCTGAACTTAGAATGCGGCAAAGAAGGCGATGCTAAACACTGTTGAAAAAGCGTCAAAATATAGTACTGTCATGCACCGTCAAATATAGTACTGTCATGCACCGTCAAAAGTACTATATATGTCAGTTTTGCAGATTTAATTGGACCGAACCACTATTCCAAAATGGGGGTGTGAGTTTGGGTTAGGATTAGGATCATGTTTAGAGCTAGTGTCAGGGTTAGGGTTAGGCTAATGCGTTTAAGCTTTATGTAGAGACCCATCCACCCGTCATTTGGACGGGTAAAAACAAATATGGACGGGTAGAAATATGGGTGGACGGGTGGTGAACGGGTAAAAAACTGAAGGAGCAAAAACAAAAGGTCTTCCAAAACCATAGATATTGTTAGTTATGCATTGAAAGTGTGTTAAAATGGTGTCACATGTGTGTTTGTAGTCCATTTCAGGTCATCAGACACATTTAAAAGATTGTAAACTGGCTTAACAATTAACATCCATGTGTTCACCAAAACATGTGTGACTGGCAGTGGCAATAATTTTATCCTGCATAAAGCCCTGCTGATACACATCAAGTCGGGCTCCCATTGTTACGGCTACGCAGCGGCTCACATCCCTATTTTGGAATAATGGTTTGGTCCAAATCGACTGTCGGTGCAATAGTTGTGCATTAATGGACCGACTGTTGGTGCAATATCCAGGCCTATATATATATATATATATATATTTATATATATATATATATATATATATATATATATATATATGTTATATATATATATATATATATATATATATATATATATATATTATTATATATATATATATGTTATATATATATATATATATATATATATATATATATATATATATTCCTATGCCAGCTTTAATATATTTCACTAACTTTAAGTCTTATATTTCGAGCGATCAGTCTTGTGTCTACTACCCTGATATCTACTATACATGCATACATACCTTTTCAATACATCTCCAAACTATCTCTACTGCAACTTCCATAAATCAGCATAATCATCAAAACATTGATGTTGGCTTATTAAGATTTAGGAGAAGAAGAAAAAAGAAGAACCTTAAATCATTGGATATTATAAACATCCTGGTATGCCAAGGGTCGATGCTCTGCCTATGAAATCGCTCAGTGACTGGTGGCAGATTAGATGATCGTGATAAAACTCATTTTAGCCAATCCCTGTTTGGGTTAATGCAACGTTTAATATGCAAATGGGTCATTGTATTGGGATTCCATGAAGTAATTTATTTGTCTGCAAATTTGGGTGGGTATTTGCACTGTTCTCATTTGCTGGTTCTATTGTGACTGGTGAAGCCAATTACATGTACTAGGTTGATTCAGCTAACTTCTGCACTTTGCAGAGAGAATCAGCCAGAGCTACATTTGCATGGCAAACACCCCTGACTTGCAAAACTGTTTTTTGCACTAATGTCATATAATGATGGCACCCTTTGTAGAACGTGCATTTTAAACATACTTATTAGTCTTTATTAGAACATTTAGGGAATTAAGCAACTTTGGATATAAGTGACTTGGGACATGTAACGTCTACAACTCACTGTGATATGAGTGAGAAGTTGAGTAGACCTAATACAAATGAGTGGGGGCATTGGTCTATTTGTCCATGCAGGCCTGCCACAGGCAACTGATATGTCACGCCTTGACATGAAGTTTCAACTATACTATATAATTATAATTATTAACTTAACATTCTCCATCATAGCCACATGTAGGTAGCTTTCATGTTGTTATAAAGAAGTAGATGAAACATTCTCCCAATAATTGCGATATTATCATAGAAAAGTTCAGTGTGTGTAACTGAAACGCAAATTTCACATTTGAAATGTGTTTCAAACAACAAAACTATATAATATGTTTGCTTTGTCACAGTTTTGATTGTGCAGTTGCTGCTTTTGTGTTTGCCAGTCCAGTTTTGTAGCAATTTTTGATTTGTCACTGGCCTGTTGTAAATGATTAGGGCATGTGAACCATTTATAATCCTTTAAAATAACATAAGTGTTACACGTTGAATCATCCCTATTTAACTCACTGGTGTTTAAGTACATACCAATTCATTCATCTTGCAAATTGCATTTTGTTATATATAAGGAATTTGTCTTATTCATTGGACATTATAATAGAAATGATTGATTGACTGAGTGATCATTGCAGACATTTGTAGTGACAGTGGCCATTCATGTTCTATTTATGTGACACTACACAATTTCTATGAATTGGTAAGGTTATCTCTACAATGAATAGTTGTGTTTGGTTACTTCTAAGCTTTTGGAAAAAATACTACTACTTAAGATACTGGCTGAATTAGAATGGAACAAGCTCAATGAGCATCAGGTTCAGACTGTTTAAAACCCAATTATGTATTTTATTGCCACTATTATATACATGTTATAATTATGGTTCTTTACAAATCTCGGCATATAAATATTTAACAATAGATACTTATGACAGAATGTGACAGGTAATCATGATATAGTATTGCAATTGGAGGTTTTATTATAATCACCAGTAATTTGTTATGACATGAAGTTCATTGCAAAAATGTAATTTAAACCTTTAGTTACTTAATGGTTGCTGACAATTATGTAACAATTTACACAGTTTACTGTGTACAATGTTTCCAAGTTCCAACATCAGAATTGTATTTGTTTGTTGAAGAACACTTGTGGGTTGTAGATATAAAGAATACAGCACTGAAGCCATTATGTGGCTTGTGTCACTCTGATTCAGTCACCTCTTGTGTCCTTGCTGACTCAGTCCTGTGTCACTCTGATTCAGTCACATCTTGTGTCCTTGCTGACTCAGTCCTGCGTCACTCTGATTCAGAAACCTCTTGTGTCCTTGCTGACTCAGTCCTGTGTCACACTCTGATTCAGTCACCTCTTGTGTCCTTGCTGACTCAGTCCTGTGTCACACTCTGATTCAGTCACCTCTTGTGTCCTTGCTGACTCAGTCCTGCGTCACTCTGATTCAGTCACCTCTTGTGTCCTTGCTGACTCAGTCCTGCGTCACTCTGATTCAGTCACCTCTTGTGTCCTTGCTGACCCAGTCCTGTGTCACACTCTGATTCAGTCACCTCTTGTGTCCTTGCTGACTCAGTCCTGCGTCACTCTGATTCAGTCACCTCTTGTGTCCTTGCTGACTCATTCCTGTGTCACTCAGATTCAGTCACCTCTTGTGTCCTTGCTGACTCAGTCCTGTGTCACACTCTGATTCAGTCACCTCTTGTGTCCTTGCTGACTCAGTCCTGTGTCACACTCTGATTCAGTCACCTCTTGTGTCCTTGCTGACTCAGTCCTGTGTCACATCTGATTCAGTCACCTCTTGTGTCCTTGCTGACTCAGTCCTGTGTCACATCTGATTCAGTCACCTCTTGTGTCCTTGCTGACTCAGTCCTGTGTCACACTCTGATTCAGTCACCTCTTGTGTCCTTGCTGACTCAGTCCTGTGTCACATCTGATTCAGTCACCTCTTGTGTCCTTGCTGACTCAGTCCTGTGTCACATCTGATTCAGTCACCTCTTGTGTCCTTGCTGACTCAGTCCTGTGTCACACTCTGATTCAGTCACCTCTTGTGTCCTTGCTGACTCAGTCCTGTGTCACATCTGATTCAGTCACCTCTTGTGTCCTTGCTGACTCAGTCCTGTGTCACACTCTGATTCAGTCACCTCTTGTGTCCTTGCTGACTCAGTCCTGTGTCAAGGGTTTATGAATTATAAATATTTTTGCACAAACATTGTTGTTTGTGACTGGCTTATGGATTATATCAAATGCATGACACTAGACGGTGCTGTTGGTATAGTCGTTTTGGATGCTATAATATTTTCACACTGTTTTGGTTCAGGTGCATTTGTATATGTTCACTTTTGACATTTTAGCCATTTCAATACTACAGTTCCAAACTGGCCAGGGCTTTAAGCAGGACCAAATTATTGCCAGTCACACATGTTTTGGTGGACACATGGATGTTAACTGTTGTGAAGCCAGTTTACAAACATAAAAATGTGTCATGTGACCTGAAATGGACTACAAACAAACATGTGATACCATTTACATTCACTGCTAAGGCAGAACTGACAATATATGTGGTTTTGAAACAACTTTTTTGTTCTTTAATTTATTTACCCGCCCACCACCCATCCACCCATATTTCTACCCGTCCACAATGTTTTTACCAAATGAGGGGTGGACGGGTCTCTGCATAAAGCTATGCAACTGGCAGACAAGAAAATTGACTGCATCACTTCAGGTCAAGATTTGTTTACTAAATATGTAGTTTACAACAGTACATTATATTCTGAACATTGACTACTCAGCAAGTAATATAATTGAAACAACAAGTACCCCGGGGTTATATAGTTGAAACATATTTATGTTCATCGTCATGAATGTGATAAATTACATCATTTATAATAATTATTAGCATAATAATCAAATCCACTGTCACGGTTAGAGTTGCGGGTTTGTATCCACTGGTAATATTTATTAAGCAAGCCCATCTACTGAATTGTTATAATGTCATAGTATATGGGCAGTGTCAAGCTACTCAAGCAAGATATAACACTAATGTTATAAAAACAGTCTAAGTAAGCTACAAGTCATCTATAACTTGGTAAATTGCCATCATCATTCACCAACATAAGTAATGTAATCTCCAGTCGAATATTGTGGTAGGCAGTTATACAAAAAACCCACACATCTTGAGAAAATGTGAACTGTGATTACCCGGTAGCGCAGTTGAAATGCTATGGAGTATAATATAAAACATTTGCCTCCACAAAGAGGATAATTGTGGGTAGAACTTATTTGAACAGACAGACATCTTCAGTGCTGAACACCTGACCTGTCCAAGTGTCATACTGTAGCATCACAGAGAGTGTGGTAGTAATCTAGACTGTCATCCTGTGGCATCACAGACAGTGCGGCGGTAAACTGGACTGTCATACCTGTAGCATCACAGAGTGTGGTAGTAATCTAGACTGTCATCCTGTGGCATCACAGACAGTGCGGCGGTAAACTGGACGGTCATACTGTAGCATCACAGAGTGTGGTAGTAATCTAGACTGTCATACTGTGGCATCACAGACAGTGCAGCGGTAAACTGGACTGTCATACTGTGGCATCACAGACAGTGCTGGTAAACTGGACTGTCATCCTGTGGCATCACAGACAGTGCGGCTGGACTGTCATACTGTGGCATCACAGACAGTGCGCAGTAAACTGGACTGTCATCCTGTGGCATCACAGACAGTGCGGCGTAAACTGGACTGTCATACCTGTGGCATCACAGACAGTGCAGCGGTAAACTGGACTGTCATCCTGTGGCATCACAGACAGTGCGCAGTAAACTGGACTGTCATCCTGTGGCATCACAGACAGTGCGGCGGTAAACTGGACTGTCATACTGTGGCATCACAGACAGTGCGGCTGTAAACTGGACTGTCATCCTGTGGCATCACAGACAGTGCGGCAGTAAACTGGACTGTCATCCTGTGGCATCACAGACAGTGCGGCTGTAAACTGGACTGTCATACTGTGGCATCACAGACAGTGCGCTGTAAACTGGACTGTCATACTGTGGCATCACAGACAGTGCAGCGGTAAACTGGACTGTCATACTGTGGCATCACAGACAGTGCAGTGGTAAACTGGACTGTCATACTGTGGCATCACAGACAGTGCAGCGTAAACTGGACTGTCATCCTGTGGCATCACAGACAGTGCGGCAGTAAACTGGACTGTCATCCTGTGGCATCACAGACAGTGCGGCGTAAACTGGACTGTCATACTGTGGCATCACAGACAGTGCGGCAGTAAATCTGGACTGTCATCCTGTGGCATCACAGACAGTGCGGCAGTAAACTGGACTGTCATCCTGTGGCATCACAGACAGTGCAGTGGTAAACTGGACTGTCATACTGTGGCATCACAGACAGTGCGGCAGTAAACTGGACTGTCATCCTGTGGCATCACAGACAGTGCAGTGGTAAACTGGACTGTCATACTGTGCATCACAGACAGTGCAGCGGTAAACTGGACTGTCATCCTGTGGCATCACAGACGTGGAGTAAACTGGACTGTCATACTGTGGCATCACAGACAGTGCGCATAAACTGGACTGTCATACTGTGGCATCACAGACAGTCGGGTAAACTGACTGTCATCCTGTGGCATCACAGACAGTGCGGGTAAACTGGACTGTCATACTGTGGCATCACAGACAGTGCAGCAGTAAACTGGACTGTCATCCTGTGGCATCACAGACAGTGCGCGTAAACTGGACTGTCATCCTGTGGCATCACAGACAGTGCAGCAGTAAACTGGACTGTCATCCTGTGGCATCACAGACAGTGCGGCAGTAAACTGGACTGTCATACTGTGGCATCACAGACAGTGCGGCTGTAAACTGGACTGTCATACTGTGGCATCACAGACAGTGCGCAGTAAACTGGACTGTCATCCTGTGGCATCACAGACAGTGCGGCAGTAACTGGACTGTCATACTGTGGCATCACAGACAGTGCGGCGTAAACTGGACTGTCATCCTGTGGCATCACAGACAGTGCGCGTAAACTGGACTGTCATACTGTGGCATCACAGACAGTGCGGTGTAATCTGGACTGTCATCTGTGGCATCACAGACATTTCCCTGGACTGTCATCCTGTGGCATCACAGACAGTGCGCGTAAACTGGACTGTCATCCTGTGGCATCACAGACAGTGCGGCGTAAACTGGACTGTCATCCTGTGGCATCACAGACAGTGCGGCGTAACTGGACTGTCATCTGTGGCATCACAGACAGTGCGGCGGTAAACTGGACTGTCATCTGTGGCATCACAGACAGTGCGGCAGTAAACTGGACTGTCATACTGTGGCATCACAGACAGTGCAGCGGTAAACTGGACTGTCATACTGTGGCATCACAGACAGTGCGGGTAAACTGGACTGTCATACTGTGGCATCACAGACAGTGCGGCAGTAAACTGGACTGTCATACTGTGGCATCACAGACAGTGCGGCAGTAAACTGGACTGTCATACTGTGGCATCACAGACAGTGCGGCGGTAAACTGGACTGTCATACTGTGGCATCACAGACAGTGCGGCAGTAAACTGGACTGTCATCCTGTGGCATCACAGACAGTGCGGCGTAAACTGGACGGTCATACTGTGGCATCACAGACAGTGCGGTGTAAACTGGACTGTCATACTGTGGCATCACAGACAGTGCGGCGTAAACTGGACTGTCATCTGTGGCATCACAGACAGTGCGGCAGTAAACTGGACTGTCATCCTGTGGCATCACAGACAGTGCGGGTAAACTGGACTGTCATACTGTGGCATCACAGACAGTGCGGTAAACTGACTGTCATACTGTGGCATCACAGACAGTGCAGGGTAAACTGGACTGTCATACTGTGGCATCACAGACAGTGCGGAGTAAACTGGACTGTCATCTGTGGCATCACAGACAGTGCGGCAGTAAACTGGACTGTCATACTGTGGCATCACAGACAGTGCGGTAGTAAACTGGACTGTCATACTGTGGCATCACAGACAGTGCGGCAGTAAACTGGACTGTCATACTGTGGCATCACAGACAGTGCGGCAGTAAACTGGACTGTCATCTGTGGCATCACAGACAGTGCGGTGTAAACTGGACTGTCATACTGTGGCATCACAGACAGTGCGGCGTAAACTGGACTGTCATCTGTGGCATCACAGACAGTGCGCGTAAACTGGACTGTCATCTGTGGCATCACAGACAGTGCGGCGTAAACTGGACTGTCATCCTGTGGCATCACAGACAGTGCGGCAGTAAACTGGACTGTCATACTGTGGCATCACAGACAGTGCGGCAGTAAACTGGACTGTCATACTGTGGCATCACAGACAGTGCGGCGGTAAACTGGACTGTCATCCTGTGGCATCACAGACAGTGCAGTAAACTGGACTGTCATACTGTGGCATCACAGACAGTGCAGCAGTAAACTGGACTGTCATCCTGTGGCATCACAGACAGTGCAGCAGTAAACTGGACTGTCATCCTGTGGCATCACAGACAGTGCAGCAGTAAACTGGACTGTCATCTGTGGCATCACAGACAGTGCAGCAGTAAACTGGACTGTCATCTGTGGCATCACAGACAGTGCGGCGTAAACTGGACTGTCATCCTGTGGCATCACAGACAGTGCGGCAGTAAACTGGACTGTCATCCTGTGGCATCACAGACAGTGCGGCTGTAATCTGGACTGTCATCCTGTGGCATCATAGACAGTGCGGCTGTAATCTGGACTGTCATCCTGTGGCATCACAGACAGTGCGGCTGTAATCTGGACTGTCATACTGTGGCATCACAGACAGTGCAGCAGTAATCTGGACTGTCATCCTGTGGCATCACAGACAATGCGGCGGTAATCTGGACTGTCATACTGTGGCATCACAGACAGTGCGGCAGTAATCTAAACTGTCATACTGATATGGCTAAATAGAAAATGACATTACCTGGTACTTGTGTCTGAAATAGAAAACCATACACAGGAATATCATATTTGTACTTGAAATTAAAACGGGGTATTTAACCTATATCTATTTAATAGTACAGCGTATTGAGGTTACTAGTGCTAACCAACATACACAATTTGCACGGGTTATTGGCTGCTTAATCACATAAAGTTAATGAATGCAGGAAAGACTAGCTTTTGTCTGAATACCATACACCACATAATGTTGCACATTCTAACCTGATGTGACCTACTGTTGTGTTTCGTTAATCTTATCATAGGTATCCCTTATTGAACCAATTTATCAGAAAACTTTCTCAAAAGTATCATTTGTTTCTGATGATGCTGAATTCCCAGAGACCATAACATTGGTTGCCCATGTTGTATTGAATACGCATCATCATGTTGGTTAATACATATGGTGAAACTATCAGCAGTCTTCTTGCGTTAACGAGGTAATTAGTCACAAAAATTAAGCATTTGAAAGCAACTTGACTACATGTCAGTCATTAAGTGCACTGTAGCCACACAACCACAGTGAGCTTACAGTGGAGTAGGTATTCACTTGAAACAATAGTCACACTTAATTTGGCAGTCAGGCCAATTCTGTTGAGCTTGGACGTCAGCACTGACCAGTGGCTACGTCATACTGTGCAGAGACCTGCAGTTCATAACTACCTGTAATTAAGTGCTGGTCCTATGAGCAGAGTGGTTTCAGTTGACTGCCATCTTGGAGTGTAGCTGCATAGCCAAAATGTATTGCTCTTATTGGGAAAGTAGTAAGTACATATTAATATGTGTAAAGCATCCTGTGTGTTAGACTATATAGTGACCATGTGATGGTACAGTTAAACTTCTACCTATGTCAGAATGTTGATCATCAACATAGACTTTAACCAGTAATGTTTGCAGTATCACGTTGAGCAATTGTTTGTCTTGGAAATAAGAAAATTATAGCACTCAATAATGTTCTTCTAAAGAGACTTGGATTCCGTAAAGAGTATAACTGTATTACATAATTAATAGTACAGTTTAATTGTGCATTAACTTTTAAAAAACATGAAACGTATTAACAGTAATTTAACTGCATTTGTAAAGACATCTAACTGTCAAATAGCAAGCATTGTTTGCAAGAAAGCAAAAATTTAATGTAGTTTGTTACATAATTTTAATACAAAGGATAGTATGATTTACAGATTTGCACCTGCAGAACATATTTTTTATAGTCCTGAGATCATTCACATCCATGCTAATAAATTATCTACATAACAATGTATTGCTTGCTGAGCATCATATGACTCCATTTACAGGCTACGTTTGCATTCCAGTGTTAGACTGTCAAATTTCTATTACCAGGTAGGTGAATCAGTTGATATCCTTTGTTGAGCACAGCATGGTATATTTTCACTGCATACACTGACTGTACATAACTAAATATACAGGTGGCTACTGTGCACAGTGCCGCTAAGAAATAACTTTCACAGGGTCAAACTGGTTACAAGTGACTGGCAGCAATTTCCATTTTTAGTCCTCTGGGTCCAATGGACCTGTCATTACTCTGTGTTCAATGTGCACTGTTAGTTCCCATATCTCAGAAGATGTTGAGCATCTGATCTCAGAAGATGTTGAGCATCTGTTTTTGTTTTAATTTGGCATAGATGTATTGCTAGTTTGCTACTAGGCATTGCAGCAGCCAATTTTTGTTTGATTGGTTAATTGTGAAGGCCCCAAAACTGTTTGCTCTTCTTAAAGTTAGTTTGTGAACTAACTTTTTCTCAAATTTTATATGCAAACTTCATCTAAGCCATGCTACATGTGAATACATGGTATTCATAGCATATGCAAATGTAACACAAATTTTCAAAGCATAGTTGACAACATCATTGTTTATAATAATATTATTCCTCAATTCTTTCTCAGTCCAACCACATCCATCAGAAATAGATTTTACCTTTCCAAATGACAGGTGGGCAGATCTTTAGATAAAGCTCGATAACATCCCTCCAGATATAAGGCCCTCAATCTAGATACTTACAAAGTATTGAATTTGTAGCAAACAGAATTGTTGTCTCTGGTAGTAAATGTGTCTGCTAATAAAACAGTGGTCCAGGGACTGGGAGAGAAAGAACCACCAGACCCAGAAACACAACCCAGGTTTTGTAGGTAAATTTGTTTTGTCGGGTGATGAATCCTTTAGTATATACATATACAGTTATGTCTCATTTACCCAGTCTTCGATAATCAGGATGTTTCGCGATCTGCACGTTTTGGTTGGGAACCAAACGTAAAATAAGGATTCTCACTAATCTGCTTATTTCGTTTATTCAACCAAAAACCTTGGGAAACAAAGTAGGCGAATAAATGAGACTATTTTTACTGTATGTGTATATATATAATATATATATATGTATATATATATATATATATATAATATATATATATTTTATATATATATATATATATATATATATATATATATATATATATAGTATATATATATAATATGTGTATAAAGAGTGTATATATAATATATGGTCAGTTATCATGAAACGTCGACAGAATCTGCTTTTGGGGGTAAATTTAAAATTTAATATTTCATGTTTTCCTTTTAGTCACTAATAAATAACATGTCCAGGTATACAAGAAATACATTTGGGTAGCTTAATTAGTAAAACCGGCGCTTTGAAGTTGGGTGTCTGTGTTGCGCGATACTGAACGTATGCACTGTGCACGCACATAGTGTATCTAATAAACATGTTATGGTATTTCATTTTTTCACTAAGTGTTCTAGTTTATTTTATTGAGCATGTGACAGGTTTATGGTTCAAAATGGACAGAAGTGGCAATGTTTGTAAACATTCTTTTGTTTTTATGCAATTTAAAAATTAGAATACATTTTCGGTACCCCGTAAAAAGAGTAAAACGGTCATATAATTACTGTACTTGTTATTCTAAGGGGAACTGCTTGTATAGTATCACCGTAAATGGAGGTATAAAATGAACAATTACCTTTTCAACGGAACAAACCTTATGTGGATACTGTCATCTGTAGTATCCTTATGGATGTTTAAAATAGGTATACACTCGGTATCGCTGAAAGGCATTCTTCATTAATATTTTCAAAATAGAAAATACTTGTTCTAAGGGGCATTTGTCTTATTCTGCTTGGCCTCGGCATGTTGCCCTGAGACAATTACGTGCAAAATTTTCCAGTCATCACCATTTCTGAGGAAATGCAGTTCTCGTTTAACTCAGACGTCATCATTTTGGCAAGAAGTATATCTTAACCAAGAAATTGTCATGTCGATTATTTTGTAATGTTCGGGATGATTAAACAGTCTTCCTTTCAGCTAGTGGATGCCGTCACGAACTGTTGGTCATCTTCTGTTGGTCGTCTAGTGACAAAAGACAATATTTTAGTATATACAGTGGTTCAGTAAATATTGGACATCAGACAAATCTGTTATACTTTTTAATGATTCAATAACAGGCGGAGATCAAGTTAAATTCTACTCTTAACCAAAAAATAATTATGTGTAGGCATCGAATACATTCTGCTAATCAGAATAACAAATAAGCAACTTATTCTACTAATGTGCTTACTGCTACAGTAATTTGCTGCATTAGTAAGTGATAACCATGGCAATGATAACAATGGCAATTACCTCATCGACAAACTAAACTTGTCTACTATACTCACATTCTACGAAAGCATGATATGAACTGAACACGTGCTTTATTCAGCAATGTGTGCAACACAGCCTACATGTTTTTACTCTTCGATTGTTGACACTATTTGATCGTTTTAGACTATTGTCTAAATTTGTAACGTCGGCCATTGCTGGAGCTTGCTTCACATGGATCTTCCTCCAACTGATCCCGAATGACATCAACAATTCTCAACCCGTCGCAGTGTGGGTGAAATATCCGCCCCCTTCATATCAACAATCATGGTAACATGAGATGCCTCTCATCATAAGGGTGTTGTCCACTGGCACAATGGTGTGCGCCTCCAATAAGCCATTTACTGCATGTAGCTTCCACCATAAGCTTAAGCTTACCTCTGGTATGTCTGATTTGTTCGTACTGTGTGAAGGCCCTGCCACAATGTCCTCTGAATTCTGGGATTCTCTCATCAGTGTTTATGAGAATGTGTCAATGTCCTCCACCACTTCAATTTGTGCTGAGGGTGGTCTTGTATTGCACGTCTTTCTTGATCCACAGATTAAACTTTTGTTTCTCGTGCAGCCCACATCATTCAATTTCTCCGTTATGGTTTCGTCACTCATCGAGGTTAATTCAGATAATGACTTTGGCAGTACTTTGGAGGCAGTCGCCGTCATGGACGTGTTGGTGGGATGCTGGCATAGGCACACATATCTTTGAGCTTGACATTGGATGGTCTCCCCCTGCATGCAGTAAATAATATTTTAATGTCGCTGAATTCAAGGCAGAACTTCCTCTTCCCCTGATTTGATCACTCTTTCAAAGTAACTCATTGCTGTTTTCTGATCTCATAAATTCCACTACCAACATTTGGCTATTGCCTTCCTCGTGTCTCTCCCTTTCTTCTGGTAATGGCAGCAATACATAATTGTTGAGATATTTGATTTGCATACGCTCAGTCTCATGTATATGCTTGTGTATATGTATAAACATCATAACAAATAGAAGAAAAAAAGGCTGCATTTCTAATTTATCATTGTCACATACCTTAAGTAACACCAGACAAATATGTGGAAGAAACGTCCACTAATATTTAAAACTCCAAAATCAGTGAGTCTATGTCATTTGCTCGGTATCGTCAAAAACTATCCCACATCGAAATATGAGTCTATTATATTTTACTACAGGTTTAAAAAAATTGGGAGGCCAATTTAACCTATACAGGTGTTATCTAAATGGAAGTATCAACATATAAATACAATTAGTATTTTTTTACTAAATTATTTACCCTTGCATACACTTTGTTGAAAATTTGCATACACTCAGACTTCTGCCAAACTTCCTCACCATATATACTGTTCCTGCAACGCGCCCATTCAACAAAATGCTGATATCTTTTGAAGATACTATGTCGAACTACACACTGTTAAATGGGTAAAGAAACCATACACCTGTGATTATTGGTTAATGCATAATTCGTGTTAGTACTACAGAAAACACTTCCAAAAATGGGTTAAAAAAAAATTTGAAGTTATACATGTAAAAGTTTGGTTCCCATGGTACCTGTCACCGAGGCGGTTGCCGTGACCACCATTACAATGCCATGCTGTATGTTTTTGTAATGGTTAGATTACAAAAACATTTTGTCAACGTTTCATGATAAATGACCATATAATATATATATATACATATATATATACAATATATATATATATATATATATATATATATATATATATATATATATATACTTGGAGTTCTGTTGTTGTTTTATTTTGATTTTTGATCAAAAAGGCAGATCTGGAAGTTTTATAGAAAATTTAACATTGTAAGTTTATATGTATAAAGAAATATTTTCAACCTTTATAGAACATGGA
Organism: Ridgeia piscesae; assembly: GCA_025642075.2. Classification (NCBI taxonomy): domain Eukaryota; kingdom Metazoa; phylum Annelida; class Polychaeta; order Sabellida; family Siboglinidae; genus Ridgeia; species Ridgeia piscesae. The sequence goes on along the minus strand of JAODUO010000017.1, from coordinate 915,151 downwards.
AACCTATACATCAGTGCACCACACTCGATATAGAATTCTCTGTGCCGCTGATCTCAGCTGAACTGAGATCACCATGCATTGTAGCGCAAGGTGTCGACTTCCAGTCATATAAGTACAGAAAGGTGATTACAAAAAACCCACAAATGCTGCACCTACTGCACTTGAGTGACTGGATCTACGTGTCTGTACAGACATCTGACAACGTCAGCTCGATAGAGGATGTGGATTGTGGACGCTATGTGGTTGCACTTCCAAATGCCAACTTGATGAAAGATATAAACATAATAGTTATCACACAAATTGCTGTTACCAACTACATCAAAGGTGGGGACCACATCACAGGAGGTCACACCTTGTGAGTGGTAGAGAAAAAAACACTACACAAGTGCCACTTGATTTCATACATTCAAGATGTCTTTTTCTTTAGCATCGACCTGATTAACTAGTCTACCGTAATATATATGTTGTCAAGGCTTAATCCGTGTAAACGAAAAACGTAATTAGTTCATTCTGTAATTAAATATATACTACAAGTATGCACATACTTTTGTATAAATGGTCAAGGATTGTCTAATCATGATTTCTCCTGTCAATACTGAATAGTAAAACTGGTTCATGGTAGCACCATAGCTTTATGCAGAGACTCATCCACCCGTCATTTGGATGGGTAAAAACAATTGTGGACGGGTAGAAATGTGGTGGATGGGTAAAAAAATGAGGAGCAAAATATTCCTTAGAAGTGAGAAAGTTGTGTCACATGTGTGTTTGTAGTCCATTTCAGGTCATCAGACACATTTTTTTATTTGTAAACTAGCTTAACAGTTAACATCCATGTGTCCACCAAAATGTGTGACTAGCAAGAATTCAGTCCTCCATAAAGCCCTGGGTGGCACTGCAAACCACCTACCGCCGTTTCGAAACTTAGGCAATTTCTTCATCCCACATTTGCCTGTGTCTTTCGGAAGAGATACTAAAAGCCGGTGGTCCCTTCTGTCTGGTGTCTATGCCAGGGGAAGTAAAAGATCCCACACGGGGGTAAATGTGTAACCTGTAGTGGACTCACAAATTCTACAGAAGAACAACTCCTGCGTTAGCCCAAGTTTGGGCTGTTTGGAGGTAATCACCTAAGACCTAAGACCTGGTGCATGATGAATTTTTATGATATGATGCAATTACCTGGTCCATGATGTAATTACCTGTCTCACCATTCCAGGTGTAATTTTGTCACAACTCATACCAGTGGTGTTCCCATCCACCCTAATTCACTTTCACTTTGGTTTTTTGATAGAGCTGAAATAAAATAATGTTTTATCAAGTTGAATTAATTTAATTGACTTCAAGACCATTTTGATCGACTACGAAAGAGAGACACCGCATCAGCACATTTGCCAAAACAACAGTGGATCTGATCAAAGATGTGGTATTATTGATCGCATTGTACAGTAAATGGACCTGATGAGAGATACTGCAGTGTGTTTATATTTACTGGTGTGTCGAGGCACTGAAACAAGACAGACGTGCAAGCGGCCACGTGTGTGGCTGCAGCGTGCCCTTTATGTGCTTCGTCTCGTCTCACCAATGTCTGTGTTTATCTGTACAACCTGTCTTTCTGCTTTCAAGGCTGCGATGAATAGGTCTCATAAAGCCATTATTTGTGATTCGATCTTAGTGCAAACATGGTCGATAGATCACTAATATGACCTGAATGCACTGTGAAGTCATGCGTGACTGTGGCTTCTTCGCCGTCGTTGCATTTGTTTGCTATGGATATAACTTGTTCATTTATTATAATCTATGACATGCTGTGTACTATCCAAATCTGTTGCGTTATACCTGTCTATAAGAAGGGATAGGCTCCAGTACAATTGTAGGCACATGATTTACATAGTTATAATGAGACACCAACTGAGATACCCATACATGTAAGCATATAAATATACATTCTGTTATAGTCTCTACATCTGGCAGTGTTGCTACTTATTTAACTAAAATGATTGTTCAGATAATGTCTTCTAGCTACCATTTACTCTAATAAATATACCCTTGTTGACATTTCAAATATGTATTATTAAGATTACAGTTCAAGTGCTGTCTATGAAGTAAGCCAGGCACTGGGCTGTGAGAGTATGCATAAATATTATATATTTAACTAGAAAGAAATACGTCTGTAATATACTATTGTGGTTCCTTCATTTCACTTTATATAAGATATGTGAGTTCACATATGCAGTTTACAAACATGGAGTGGGTGATTTTGACGTATACAAACATACACAGCATACATTATGCATGGTCATGATTAATACACCACTGCTGCCATGTCGTAGCGTAGGACATGTTGTACGCACCACTTCCTTCACTTCACTCAAATATAAGTGAATACATGGCTATAACTGGAGGATATCTGAATGAAGTCTTCATAAAGTAGTTGCAGCATGACAGAACGCATTCCATAAAAGTTGACTTGGTGTTGTTTGCCAGAAGAGAATAAAAACCTTTTACACATGTTTTAGGGAATTGCCAACATGCACTGAAAAATGGCAGCCTTTTATTTTTATAGAAAAGTTATAGTGACATACAATAAGCAGACCTTTTTTATTTTATGAGACGTTGAGTTTTCAGTATTCATGTCATGACAAACTGTTTTTTTGTCAAGTCATGACAAAATTGATCAAATGATCAGAACACAAAAAGTAATAATTGATATTTCATTATTAATAAGAACATGAATGATTGATTGGTTAATTGAATGAGAATGAAAAAACATGATAGGGTGCATAGATAAACCATTATTTACGGGATTGATTTCAATGGTTCCGACAGGTAACTATGTACTTTTTGATTGAAGTCAGGAGCTGGCAGTTACGGTTGTCGCAAATAGTGTAGTATTTACATGTATATTAAGTTGGGCACCAAGGTCACTTGAGGGCAGATTCTGGTTAGTCTGTATGGCATGCAATATGCATGTTGTGCAAGATATTTCAACTGCCTAAAATTATAAAATAAATAGCTTGTCCTGGCCTTGCAGAACTTTGTCTGTGCCCAAGAGCTCAGTTTGACCTCAGAACAAATCCATCATTTCTTATCTGATTACACTGTCATCCACTCCCAATCCAAACACAACACCAGTCCAAACACAATACAATCCCAAACACAATACAAATATAACCATAACCTTCCAAAAGATTATCTAAATAATTATGGACATATTTCTAATCTTAGCATTATTTATAAGATATTTGAAAAAATCTGCAATTGCCTCAGATGTCATAGGAGCTAAATTCACTTATCCTATGTTACAGTCAACATACACGGGTGTACAATGTGCTATAGTCAGCATACATGGGGTGTACAATGTGCTATAGTCAGCATACATGGGGTGTACAATGTGCTATAGTCAACATACATGGGGTGTACAATGTGCTATAGTCAACATACATGGGGTGTACAATGTGCTATAGTCAGCATACATGGGGTGTACAATGTGCTATAGTCAACATACATGGGGTGTACAATGTGCTATAGTCAGCATACATGGGGTGTACAATGTGCTATAGTCAGCATACATGGGGTGTACAATGTGCTATAGTCAGCATACATGGGGTGTACAATGTGCCATAGTCAGCATACATGGGGTGTACAATGTGCTATAGTCAGCATACATGGGGTGTACAATGTGCTATAGTCAGCATACATGGGGTGTACAATGTGCTATAGTCAGCATACATGGGGTGTACAATGTGCTATAGTCAGCATACATGGGGTGTACAATGTGCTATAGTCAACATACATGGGGTGTACAATGTGCTATAGTCAGCATACATGGGGTGTACAATGTGCTATAGTCAGCATACATGGGGTGTACAATGTGCTATAGTCAGCATACATGGGGTGTACAATGTGCTACGGTCAGCATACATGGGGTGTACAATTTGCTATAGTCAGCATACATGGGGTGTACAATGTGCTATAGTCTGCATACATGGGGTATACAATGTGCTATAGTCAGCATACATGGGGTGTACAATGTGCTACAGTCAACATACATGGGGTGTACAATGTGCTATAGTCAGCATACATGGGGTATACAATGTACTATAGTCAACATACATGGGGTGTACAATGTGCTATAGTCAGCATACATGGGGTATACAATGTGCTATAGTCAGCATACATGGGGTGTACAATGTGCTATAGTCAGCGTACATGGGGTACATGGGGGTGTACAATGTGCTATAGTCAGCATAGATGGGGTATACAATGTGCTACAGTCAACATACATGGGGTGTACAATGTGCTACAGTCAACATACATGGGGTGTACAATGTGCTACAATCAGCATACACAGGGTGTACAATGTGCTGCAGTCAGCATACATGGGGTGTACAATGTGCTACAGTCGGCATACATGGGGTATACAATGTGCTACAGTCAACATACATGGGGTGTACAATGTGCTACAGTCAACATACATGGGGTGTACAATGTGCTACAATCAGCATACACAGGGTGTACAATGTGCTGCAGTCAGCATACATGGGGTGTACAATGTGCTACAGTCGGCATACATGGTGTGTACAATGTGCTACAGTCAGCATACGTGGGGTGTACAATGTTATACAGTCAGTATACATGGGTGTACAATGTGCTACAGTCAGCATACATGGGGTGTACAATGTGCTACAGTCAGCATACATGGGGTGTAGATTGTGCTACAGTCAGCATACATGGGATGTACAATGTGCTAGTCAGTATACATGAACGTACAATGTACTACAGTCAGTATACACAGGGTGTACAATGTGCTACAGTCAGCATACACTGGGTGTACAATGTGCTACAGTCAGTATACATGGGTGTACGATGTGCTACAGTCAGCATACATGGGGTGTACAATGTGCTACAGTCAGTATACACAGGTGTACAATGTGCTACAGTCAGCATACACTGGGTGTACAATGTGCTACAGTCAGTATACATGGGTGTACGATGTGCTACAGTCAGCATACATGGGGTGTACAATGTGCTACAGTCAGTATACACAGGTGTACAATGTGCTACAGCCAGCATACACAGGGTGTACAATGATTTAATTCTACAGAAATTGCTCTCTTTAAAGTGCACAATGACATTACACTTAATATCGATCAAGGCAAAGTAACAGCACTCACCTTGCTTGATTTGTCTGCCGTCTTTGATACTATTGATCACAATACACTTATCAAATGTTTATCTGGTGCTTTATTGGGCACAGCTCTGACCTGGTTTTCCTCATGCCTGACCGATAGACTTCAAACCATAAAGAAATGTTTTTCGACAGCACTTCCCACTTCATATGGCATTCCCCAGGGTTCTGTTCTTTGGCCTTAGCTCTTCACCCTCTACACTACACCACCCAGCGTTGTAATCCTAAGTCATAATCTGGATCACCACCTTTATGCAGATGATACTCAGGTTTACATCTCATTAGCTACATCAGATGCAAGTCGCTCCTTAAGCCAACTAAATGATAGGTACTTTCTTCTGGATAACTGATAGCAAATTAAAGCTAAATGCAGACAAACTGAGTTCCTTATAATTGGTACTCCAGTCCAGTGCAGAAAACTTTATGGTCTTTTTCCAATACTTATCACACCAGCTACCTCTGTATGGAATCTAGACATGACTTTTGATTATAACTTTAACTTTAGACAACATATTTCTGAAACATATCATTGCTATTTCTATCATATTCGCAATCTTCATCACATTTGCGAGTACATTGTATATGTCTCTTTCAGTCATAAAACTATTGCAACAGCTCGTGTTACTTGTTAGTAGTAGACTTGATTACTTGATTAATTCCCTCCTTCATAAGTAAAGATATTGCATCCAGAATTGTTTGGCAAGGGTAGTTTACCAGCCTCCTCATTTCTCTTGCTCAGTGCCACCCCTAAACTTTCTGCATTGGCTCTGTGTGTGATTACACATCATGTATAAGGTATGCACAATGACCTACCAAATTCTTTTATCTAAACAACCATCATATTATCTTCTCTGAATGCTCACGCCAGCAAGACAGCACCAAAAGCTCCAGTCATCAAGCTATTTACTTGCTCTTCCTCGAGTCAAGACAAAGGCCAGAACTCGAGCTTTCTTAGTTGCTGTGCCTACTTTGTGGAATACACTTCCTGACAACATTAAGTCTGCAGGAAATGTAATTACTTTGGGCATGTTCATTCAGAATACAGTTTACTCAGCTGTATATGTGTGTATCTGGCTATATATAGTGGTGGGTATTTGTATATGAATAGTATAATAAGGAATAGTTGCAGAATTGTTTGAATGATTCCCAGAGTACTAGAGAAGGTGTTCAACTAAATAGTTCTACCAAGGAATAACTTATACAGGGCAGTGGAGAGGGCTGGGCACTGTGCTGTAAGAACATACCTTACAGATTGAGTTATAGTGTTACTATATGTTGTAGTACCAGATCGGCCCTCCCCTCCCAATTTTGGTAAGATAACACACCACAACATTGAGCTGATCTGGGATTCCGATGGAGAAGTAGACACGATGTCGATTGACAGTGCCACACCGGCTGACATGCGCCGGAGTGCCTGTGTGCAGTCACAAGACAAGAATGGAGGCTGGTCCAACATCTACACGTACGTACTCGGTTCTTACTCACTCTAGCTACGTGTTGATGCAAGATTGTGCTTTATCATAACTCATAAGTTGAGTAAGGGACCCAAATAATATCTCTGTGAATTGTGAAATAGATATGTAAATGTCAAGTGTTAGTCAGATTGTCTGTCACTATCAGTCACTTTGCTGATAGTAATTGTTAATGATTGTGTGGAAACATTAATAGTCATGTATATAAATACATTTGATTAGACATCTTCTAGGTGCCATATTGTGTTCCAGGCATTGGTGATCATGGTCCTCCAAACAGAGTTGTTGGTTGTTCACAACAGTTCCGTTGTGCTCTTTCATACCATGTCGACAGACTGTCAACTGTTGTTATTCGCTGGCATCCTGTTGATCTTTCCCTTCAATCTTTCCACTTGTTTCTAGATGTTCTTACTTTTTCTTTTTCACAGTGTTCTCTCTCAATCGTGCTAGCCTGTCTTGTTCTATTTTAAAATTGTCTTTCGTTCATAGTTGCTGTCGTAAGGATTTCTTTGTTGCTTTTCATTTCTGTCCATGAAACTCTCATGAATCTCATAATTCTTCTTAAAAACCACATTTCAGTTGCTTCAATGGTGTGTTGTGTGTGTTTATTTATTGTGAAGGATTCACACCAATATAGGCATATAGTAAGATGGGCTCGGCAAGATGGTGCTGGTGTATGGCGACAAGGCGTTGGCTCTTACTATTACGTGCCTATTTATATGTTGTATTTTAACAGAGAGAGTTGTGTGTTTGCGAACATATGACATAGACATTTTACTACGCATACGTGAACATTCTGAGTCGATACCAACATTCCTGCTTTCTTGTACTGAAATGTCACTGTGTGAGGACAATGACACACATTCGACACACTACTGATCAGCGTGGTACCCGACGCGCGAACAACAACAACAATACATGCCCCACCTCTCATGGCCGGCGCAAACAAGGCAAACATGCCGGTGTATAGGGCCTGCAAGTCTCGGGCGCAAAAACGAGGCTGGGGCAGTTGGGGGCAGGAGGTCCATATACTCCATGTTAACATATAGGACTTTATTGAATATATCGTTCATGGCTCCAAGAATGGTTTATTGTAAATATTTTTAACTTACTTTGGAGCATAATGTCGAAGTTGAGCACGATGTTTCGATCCATCAGCTACGGACCTTGTTCACATACTGGTGTCACATGTGTTGCCTCAGATTTCGGCGGGAATATCTTCACTAGTGTCCCTTTGGATAAGGCACTGGGAGTCATCACAGAGAGACTACAAGAAGATGACACCCTAACCAGCCGCACGGAAATGACAATCCCACAGATAGTTGAGCTTCTCGACTTCTGCCTGAATACGACCTACTTCATATACGACGGGGCATACTACCAGCAAACACATGGTGCAGCTATGGGATCACCTATATCTCCCCTAGTAGCTAATTGCTACATGGAATAATTTGAGAAAGTAGCCATCTCCACAGCACCGCACCCCATCACTGTGGTTACGATACGTGGACGACACATTCACCGTACTTCACGAATACGACGTGGAAGAGTTCACTGAACACCTAAACAGCATTGATCCACACATCAAATTCACCACCGAACCTGAGAAAGACAGCAAACTTCCCTTCCTGGATCTATGCACCCATATTCTGGATGATGAATCCACGAAGATAACCATTTACAGGAAGCTGACGCACACAGACCGGTATCTCAACTTCAAGTCACATCACCCTTTAACCCACAAACGTTCAGTTGTACGCACCCTCACCAACAGGGCACAGCAGTATGTCACCACAGCTGAAGACAAGAAATCAGAACTGGCACACGTCCAGAAGGCCCTGAGAGCCAATGGATACCCAGAGTGGGCGCTTGCACCTCCACCATCCAGTGCAAAAAGATCACCTAATACAAACAACAACACACGAAGACCTATGCTGGGACTACCATACGTGGCAGGACTATCAGAAAAGCTTGATCCGAATTTATAAGTCACACAACCTACATATGTACCACAAACCGGCGAACACCCTCCACTCAATGGTAGTACACCCTAAAGACAAAACACCTAAAGAACACAAGTGCGGAACCATCTATAACATCACGTGTGACACCGACAGCAGCCACACATACATAGGTGAAACCAAGAGAACACCCAGCCAGAGATTTAAAGAACACACAAACCTGGATAAACCAACAGGAGTAGGAGACCATTGCCGGGCCACAGGACACTCAGTGTCCATGAAGAACACAGAAATACTAATGCGTGAATCCAACTGGCACAAGAGGAAAGTTAAGGAGGCTATATATATTAAACAGAGAGCCCCTACCATGAACAGAGACCAGGGATACCATCTGCCTGCCATCTACAACCAAATTATCCCGCCAAAATCTGAGGCAACACATGTGACACCAGTACGTGAACAAGGTCCGTAGCTAACGGATCGAAACGTCGTGCTCAACTTCGACATTATGCTCCAAAGTAAGTTAAAAATATTTACAATATAGAACTTTGTTTTGTTTTTGGTTGTAATATCGAACTGTTCCGAAATAGCGTATTTCAGTTATATTGTCCGAAGGATTATTACAAGCAGAAGCAGTGGAACACTTTGCCGGTGACAATGATCACGGAAATCATGAATTTTAATCGATTATTATGGTGGTTGCCATGACAGTAGTGGCAAGTACTTGTGTTTGGCAATCTTGACTAATAATGAAGAATGCCAGTTTTTGCGGAGTACAACCTGTTTGGGCCAAACGTGTGTTATGATTATGTGCATTTAGACAACTTGTCAGATATAAGTGCTTATCGAAACCACACCGTACAGCAATGTAAAACGCAAATTCCGTAAAAGACACATGCGGTCTAACATCGTGCCTATTATCCGCACAACGTAAATCGCTATGTGTCTATGATAGTGTGATAAACTCATTATTAAATTGGACATTTAAGATAAGAAACGTATAACACAAGATATTTATGAACTGATTTTCCTAGTATTCATTAACAACTGTCATCCATCGTTAGAATATTATTCTTGTGTCCAGTCCCGAACTAGTCTCGCTTAGTCCCCAATATGCTCCAATCGCGCGGAGTCACGCCATGTATCGTGACCCACTTGCAGGCCCTATTGGCACGGTTCAGGATGCAGACACAACGCCCTCCTCTCCCTGCAATATTTCTATCAAATGTAAGATCTCTGAAAAACAAGCGTGATGAACTGTCCTACTTGATGAAGACTAGGCGTGATTTTAGTGACTGCTCCGTGTACTGCTTCACAGAAACCTGGCTTGACCCCTTGACCCCAGACTCAGCTGTCCTTCATTCTGGGTACACACTCCACAGAGCCGACCGCTCGCCTGAACTATCAGGCAAATGGAAAGGTGGAGGAGTGTGTTTCATGAAACTTGCTCCCCTGAACTCGAGACTCTTATCATAAAATGCACTGTCTAAAGACCTACCGAAGTATAAGCAACATGGCAAGTGTGCCACGAGAGAGGGGAAGACGTTGGCTTCTCCGACCACGCCATGGTCTACCTCCTGACTTCATATCACCAGAAACTGAAAACAGTGAAATCCTGTGTTTGAAATATCAAGCATTGGGACCACGAGTCCATTCTGCATCTACAAGGGTGTCTAATGTATTGGCTGGAACTCTTAATTACGTGTCTAACAACATTCATACAAATATAGATACTGTGACATCATACATAAGCTTCTGCCAGGATCTGTGTATTCCCCAAAAGACTGTGAAAGTGTTCGGCAATGATAAGCCATGGTTCACCAGAAACCTGAAAATAAAACTGAAACAGAAGGATGAAGCTTTCAAGAGCGGTGACAGTGCACTCTACAAAAAGCCAAGTACAGTTTCGAAAAAGCGATACGGGAAGCGAAAACTGATTACAGGCGCAAACTCGAAGGCCAGTTCCTGTCAAACGATACCCGCTCTGTCTGGCCTGGACTCCAGTGCATTGCTGCCTACAAGCAAAAGCATTCCATCCGTGGCTCTGACTCAGCAACACCTGACAACTTTAACAACTTCTACGCTCGCTTCGATCGTCAGAATTTGACGCCTATACCAGTCAGCCTCCCCGACCCTGCTGTGCCACTCCCTCCACCCTTCACTGTTCAAGAGCACGAGGTGAAGAAGCTACTCAAGTAACAGAGCAGCAGGAAAGCAGCTGGTCCTGACAACGTTTCCACATCCACATTGAAAAACTGCGCTAATGAATTAGCACCTATATTCACTGACATATTCAACGCCTCTCTCAATCTGCACATTGTTCCTGTCTGTTTTAAGGCAGCAACCACAATTCCGGTACTGCAGAAGCCAAAAGTGAAAGCGCTGAATGACTTACGCCCCGTGGCTTTGACGTCAGTGGTGATGAATGTGTTGGTCCTTACATATCTGAAGTCTGTCACCAACTCCAGCATGGATCCACTGCAGTTCACCTACAGGGAACACCGATGCACCGATGATGCTGTTGCCTTGGTCCTGCACTTTGTGATGCAGCACTTGGAGTCTCCGAACACATCCTGTTCTTAGATTACAGTTCTGTCTTCAACACGGTCACCTCTCAGAAACTGTTCCACAAACTTCAGCTGCTGTCACTAGACTCAACGATGTGTTATTGGCTTCTGGACTTTTTATTACAGCGATCACAGGTTGTTAATATGAACGGTATTGTCTCCAGCACTATTATCTTGAACACTCACACTGGGACTCCTCAGGGACGTGTCCTTTCCCCACTGCTATACTTCCTGTTTACAAAAGACTGTGTTTCTCATCACTCCTCCGTACAACCTTTAAAGTTCGCAGATGACACCACATTAGAAGGGCTGGTGACGTTCTCAGATGAGTCCGAAAACCGCCATCAAGTGAACAGACTGGTGTCATGATGTGACAATAACAACCTTCAACCTAAAGAAGGCTGAGGAGGGAGATTCTTGTTCAGTTCTATCGTTCTGCTATTGCATTCTCAATATGCGTATAGTTTGGTGGCATCAGCCAGCACCAGAGAAGCAGGCTTGACAAAGTGCTGAAAACAACTTCCAAAATTGTCGGTAGTGAGCTCACCTCTCTAACAGCTATATACAACGACACATCCAAAAAAGTGTGGTGTGGTCTCAGTGTCACACATGAGTGTGGTGTGGTCTCACTGTGACACATGAGTGTAGGGTGGTGTGGTCTCACTGTGACACATGACTGTGGTATGGTCTCAGTGCCACACATGAGTGTAGTGTGGTGTGGTCTCACTGTCACACATGAGTGTGGTATGGTCTCAGTGTCACACATGAGTGTAGTGTGGTGTGGTCTCACTGTGACACATGAGTGTGGTGTGATCTCACGGTCACACATGAGTGTGGTATGGTCTCAGTGTCACACATGAGTGTGGTATGGTCTCACTGTCACACAGGAGTGTGGTATGGTCTCACTGTCACACATGAGTGTAGTGTGGTGTGGTCTCAGTGTCACACATGAGTGTGGTATGGTCTCACTGTGACATATGAGTGTAGTGTGGTCTCAGTGTCACACATGAGTGTGGTATGGTCTCAGTGTCACACATGAGTGTGGTATGGTCTCAGTGTCACACATGAGTGTGGTATGGTCTCACTGTCACACATGAGTGTGGTTTGGTCTCACTGTGACATATGAGTGTAGTGTGGTCTCAGTGTCACACATGAGTGTGGTGTGGTCTCAGTGTCACACATGAGTGTGATGAGGTCTCAGTGTCACACATGAGTGTGGTATGGTCTCAGTGTAACACATGAGTGTGGTATGGTCTCACTGTCACACATGAGTGTGGTGTGGTCTCAGTGTCACACATGAGTGTGGTATGGTCTCACTGTCACACATGAGTGTGGTGTGGTCTCAGTGTAACACATGAGTGTGGTATGGTCTCACTGTCACACATGAGTGTGGTGTGGTCTCAGTGTAACACATGAGTGTGGTATGGTCTCACTGTCACACATGAGTGTGGTGTGGTCTCAGTGTAACACATGAGTGTGGTATGGTCTCACTGTCACACATGAGTGTGGTGTGGTCTCAGTGTCACACATGAGTGTGGTATGGTCTCACTGTGACACATGAGTGTGGTGTGGTCTCAGTGTCACACATGAGTGTGGTGTGGTCTCAGTGTCACACATGAGTGTGGTATGGTCTCACTGTGACACATGAGTGTGGTGTGGTCTCAGTGTCACACATGAGTGTGGTGTGGTCTCAGTGCCACACATGAGTGTGGTGTGGTCTCACTGTGACACATGAGTGTGGTGTGGTCTCAGTGTCACACATGAGTGTGATGAGGTCTCAGTGTCACATATGAGTGTGGTGTGGTCTCACTGTCACACATGAGTGTGGTTTGGTCTCACTGTCACACATGAGTGTGGTGTGGTCTCAGTGTCACACATGAGTGTGGTGTGGTCTCACTGTCACACACGAGTGTGGTGTGGTCTCAGTGTCACACATGAGTGTGTATGGTCTCACTGTGACACATGAGTGTGGTATGGTCTCACTGTGACACATGAGTGTGGTATGGTCTCACTGTTACCCATGAGTGTGGTATGGTCTCACTGTGACACATGAGTGTGGTGTGGTTTCACTGTCACACATGAGTGTGGTATGGTCTCATTGTCACACATGAGTGTGGTATGGTCTCACTGTCACACATGAGTGTGGTATGGTCTCACTGTTACACATGAGTGTGGTATGGTCTCACTGTTACACATGAGTGTGGTATGGTCTCATTGTCACACATGAGTGTGGTACGGTCTCACTGTCACACATGAGTGTGGTATGGTCTCATTGTCACACATGAGTGTGGTACGGTCTCACTGTTACCCATGAGTGTGGTATGGTCTCACTGTCACACATGAGTGTGGTATGGTCTCATTGTCACACATGAGTGTGGTACGGTCTCACTGTCACACATGAGTGTGGTATGGTCTCATTGTCACACATGAGTGTGGTACGGTCTCACTGTTACCCATGAGTGTGGTATGGTCTCACTGTCACACATGAGTGTGGTATGGTCTCACTGTTACACATGAGTGTGGTATGGTCTCATTGTCACACATGAGTGTGGTATGGTCTCACTGTTACACATGAATGTGGTACGGTCTCACTGTTACACATGAGTGTGGTGTGGTCTCACTGTCACACATGAGTGTGGTGTGGTGTCAGTGTCACACATGAGTGTGGTGTGGTCTCACTGTGACACATGAGTGTGGTGTGGTCTCAGTGTCACACATGAGTGTGATGAGGTCTCAATGTTACACATGAGTGTGGTATGGTCTCAGTGTCACACATGAGTGTGGTATGGTCCCATTGTGACACATGAGTGTGGTCTCAGTGTCACACATGAGTGTGGTATGGTCTCAGTGTCACACATGAGTGTGGTATGGTCTCACTGTGACACATGAGTGTGATGTGGTCTCACTGTGACACATGAGTGTGGTGTGGTGTCAGTGTCACACATGAGTGTGGTATGGTCTCACTGTGACACATGAGTGTGGTGTGGTTTCATTGTCACATATGACGGTCGATGTGCTATGATCTTATTAAATCATGTGATTGTGGCGCAGTCTTACTGTCATGCCGAGTATGGTCACACATGGGTATAATGTAGTCTCATTGTCACACACCATTTGCAGCGTTTCTGTGACATCGCTAATAGAATTCTGAGATTGATATTAAGCAATATGCTGAAAGCCATTGTGATTTTAATTGCACTGTGCCCTGGAGTTATGGGAGCTGGTGAAATAGCAGCACAATGTCCTGTATTCAATAACTCAACCCTGAACGTGGCAACAAAGGTAAATGTATCACGTGTGATAAATAAAGACTTATTGCCTCAGTTACCCATAGCAACCAGTACAATGATTCGGCTGCATTTGGCATGAATAATATATTAAAGGTGCCTTAGCCATAGCACTGCATAGGAAAACGTGTGCTGCAGTAACATGTTATGTTTCGCTTTTGCTCAAGGATTTGTGCTTGTATATCATAATAGAAATGACATGTTAGTTTGGTCACTTTGAAGTGATATATTAGTAACATTAGATCAGTTTCTGTTATTCGATTATTGTTTGCTATCAGCTTGATAAGTGAGTGGCTAAATAAGATGGAGTTAGAAGATGTGTCTTGAGGATGGGTGGAATGTGGAATGTGCAGTGTACATATGGAGAAAGTGTTATTGTTTATTCCTTTAGAATGGAAATGTGGATATTATTTTGCCAGTGTTTTACTTCCAGAATAATTGTTGTACTCCTGTAGACAATTTCCAGGTACATGTTTGTTTGGCATCTTTGTGCTAACCGTACACAGCAAAATCCCATGGATCCCAACAATTTCTAAGGATTTAGGCACAATAGACATTTTTGTATTATAATTATTAAACATTCATCAAAGGAATGGCAATCAGTAATTAAATTAACAGTGTTGTGCTATTTGTAAATTCTCATATGGTAAACATTTCAAGTTTTGTTGATTAATATATGTTTTTTGTCAATTATTACACAAAATAGATGACATCAACATGAATGCCTATAATTGTTTTTCAGTTTATATATGGGTAATTACGTGGTTTCATTTCAATAAAATGCCAAAATCTTTCTCATTTTTCAGTCTTAAAGTAGTAATTTTAAATGTTTATACACCTGCAATTTATGTTTTATTTATTCATGTGGTTTTTATCATTGTCATAAATTGTATAAAACATGACTTTGACATTCCTTAAACCATCCAGTAAAAAATACTAGTTTCACTTTCACTGATATGCCAAATGTATGTTCCAATGTGTCAGTTTTTGAGATCAATGAGATTTTGTAAGGATGTGCCATTTTGAGAATGCATTATCTGAAAACATCTTCTAGAAGTTCTAGTGGTGTCTTTGTTGCACCTTTGAGTGTAAATGTGAAGATGTCTAGATGTATCCCAACTGTGGACCTTGGGGGCTAACACCAGTGAGAACACCAGTAACAATTACCCTATCGCCATATGGTGGTTACAAACCATATAATGACTCCTGAAAGCTGCCAAAACATAATAAAAGAAAAACTCAAATTTACTGTAAAATATGTAAAAGAAAACTAAAAATAATTATCTGGTTGTTGTTCTTTGCAGGGGATACAGCAAGAGTTTCACGGTAGAAGGGCTGACGCCATGGACACAATACTGCTTTCGTATCCGCTTCCAAAACAAATTTGGTAATTCGGAATGGAGCCCTGGAGTGATGGTTTCGACAATAAGTAAGTACGTTTTTCATAATATCTCAACACCCACATTTCTATGTGTGCAGGGTTTGTATAGTTCTTTTTGTGTTTTTACATTGTGAATTTGGCAAGCTACTTAAAAGTGTCTATCCTCCATTCAACGCCAGGTGTGACATACCAATAGTTGTCAAATAATCTGATAGAGTGGTCAACTAAACTGACACAACACAATAGGGAGATCTACAGTTTACAGTGATATATTTACAGTCTCAAGGCGCACTTGCCAAGACAAACATTAGTACACTGTACACATATATGACAATTATGATTATATGTATGTACACCAGTCCATGAATTGGTGTTCAAAGGGTGAGCTTGAAAAAATAAGAACAACCAATTTATTGTAAACAATGTTACATTTCCATACCTGTATTTGTAACAAGAACACAATAAATAGACATAGGGTAACATAACAAAACATATGAGTCTATGAGGAAACAAATTTGAAATTGCATTATTTAGCATTGGCATGACCTGCCAGAAGTGTAACATACGTACAGTAACAGTTTGATATATGACTGTAGACAGGTAGGATCTGGAAGGACTTGTGGATCCCATGATGTCCTAGGTGCAAAAGGTAGCCAAGGCAATTTTTTTCCCACAGTTACGCCAGACTCACACGATGCAACGCTGTCAATTACATTATACTGTCTTACAATGAAGCGATGTTGACAGAATTAAGCAAGGTCAAAGCTATTTGATGTCACTTGCAAGTGATGGGATCACATGGTTTACTCGATGCAATGCTTTTGTAAGCAACGAGACCATGTTGACATCGTAGGTCAAGGCCGTTTGATGTGCAGTGGCATGTAATGATTGATGGGCGAGGGAGATTAAGGCAATTCAGGGTAGCCTTTTGTAGACCAACAATATTTTTGAAATTGATGCAGCTTAAGTTACCTGGGTAAGATAAAGATTACAATTAGATAATGTATTCCACAGGACACGGAGTAGAATGGAAACAAGTTTGTTTAATCTCAGACATACATGTGATACAGATTTAACAGGATTCGGCAAGATTGCCATCCAGAACAAAAAATCCTCATGGCAAGTGGCTTTCCTGAACTCAGCAAGTTTTAGCTATGCATAACCTGGCTTTCTGGGGTATACTTACAGATCATACTCTTAACATATTCAGCCTGCTATCATTTATACAGTTAGCAGATAATATACACTCAATTATCCAGCGCTCCTGTGGCTTTTATGATCTCATAATATATTTATTAACTCATCAGGGTTTTGCATAAAATATGCAATAAAATAGCATTGCTATGATTTGCGTTGATCAATGCCATCTAACAGGAATACCCATGTATTTGTGACCTGCCTCTGAGCACACTGAGCATTAAGGTACATACATAGGTATATCCTGCAGCAAAAAATACCTGTCCCATCAATGTTGTATTTTCTGCAACAATGCACATGCATGTATTATGCTTATAATCTCATATTTTATTGTGCAGTTTTTTCCTTTGGGCCAAAGTTCCAGCGGACTTATGACATCACTCTGCATGCACTGTGCTCTGTTAGTGCTGATATCTCAGAAACTATCAAGATCTATGGTTTTGGGTAAATATGCATAGATGTTTCTAGAGTACTATCACAACACACAAGAACTTTAGAGACCAAATATGGTTAATTTTAAGTTTTTTTCAAACATTGCTCTCTAACTTTTTTCTAACTTTGCATAGACCAGCATTTTCACTGTACATAAGAAATGTATAGTTGATTGTTGATTGGGCTTGTGCGGGGCATGTTGCATATGGAGAGGTGCAGTCACATGATGGTCATATGACACAAGTATGGAGAAGTATAATGAAGGATGATTATGCTGTAGAAAACGTCTCTAAAATAAAAAGAAATAAAATATCTTATTTTTGGTGTATGTGACAACGCTGTCATTTGTATACGCCTGTGACATGAACAGAAGTGACCGTTCAGCATAGCATATAATAAACCGCCCTCTGTTTACGACACAGAAGAGTCTTCAGTCGTATTTATATCCCACTGATCGTATATCTCATCGTGTTAGCGTAAGAAGCTACAAAGGCACTAACAAACATGGTGGCAGCGGTGGGAAGGTGATGAAGGCTCATCAATTGGATGCCTGCCAGGCACTGTCAGCTTGAAGACTGAAGACGGAGTGAGACCTGTGCAGTGTCCCCCACGACGCGTGCCCATAGCACTACAATCTAAACTGAAGGAGGAACTGGATGATCTCGTGAAGAGGAATGTTATCACGCCTGTCACTGAGCCGACTGAGTGGTGCTCCCAAATCTCCATTAAAACTAAGAAAAATGGCAACCTGCGTGTATGCATCAATCCGAGGCCGCTCAATGAAGCTCTATGAAGAGAGGTATCCCCTGCCAACAATTGAAGACATCATCCCAAAGCTATCTCATGCAAAAGTGTTCAGCAAAGTAGACCTATCACATGGTTACTGGTACTGCAAACTAGACGAGGCAAGCAGCTACCCCACGACCTTCATTACTCTGCATGGAAGGTACCGATGGCTACGCCTGCCATTTGGAACGAAGGTCAGCTCTGAGATATTTCAGCGAAAGCTGAATGATAATCTAGTAGGCCTCAAGGGAGTCGTCTGTGTGGCAGATGACATCCTGATATACGGCGACTCGGAAGAACAACATGACAGCAACCTCAGAAATCTACTGACGAGATGCAGCGAAAACAACTTAAAACTCAAGGAAAAGAGCATGTTCCACACCTCACAACTGAACTTTTTGGGCCATGTTGTGACCGACAAAGGACTGCGACCAGACTTGAAGAAAGTGGAAGCCATTCTGCATATGCCCAACCCGACTGACTTGGAAGCAGTGCGCCGTCTGCAAGGCATGATCTTGATCTACCTTGCCAAATTTCTCCCTATCGTGGAGCGAGTACGACGACTGACTCGCCAGGACTGCAACTGGGAATGGGGAGAAGAAACCGCGATGAGTCAGCTGAAGAGACTAGTCACAACTGCTCCTTTGCTGGCGTACTATGATCCAGCAAAGAAACTGACCATCCAGTGTGATGCCTCGAGCATTGGTCTTGGTGCAGTACTGATGCAAGAAGGCAAGCCTCTCGCATACGCCAGTCGAGCGCTCTCTGACACAGAAGTAGGCTATGCAAAGATAGAAAAGGAGAGTCTAGCCATAGTCTTCCCTCTTGAACGTTTCCACCAATATATGTTTGGTCGTGAAATTGCAGTATACACTGACCACAAGCCACTTGAGACAATTGTCAAGAAGCCCTTGCACAAAGCACCGAAGCGAATCCAAGGCATGCCCCTTCGATTACTCCAGTATGACATCGAAGTCACCTATAGACGAGGCAAGGAGATGCACATCGCTGATGCTCTATCTTTCCGACGGAAATGACAGACAAGGACAGTTCTCACAGAGCAACGCCATCAAACATCTGCCCATCGGACAATAAACATTGCAGAAACTACGTGTTGCAACTAACGCAGACAACACAATGCTAGCACTCAAAGAGACGATCTTCAATGGCAGGCCGGAATGCAAGGCGGACGTGAACGCAGAAATCTCCTTGTACTTTGTCATGAGAGGCGAACTGGCAATCAATGATGGATTGATCTTCAAAGAAGAACGCGTGGTCGTACCGCAAGGCATGCGAAAGGAAATAAAGCACCGCCTACACGAGTCACACTGGGAGCGACAGCATGGTACGACGTGCATGAGTGTGCATATTCTGGCCAGGAATGTCAGCAGACATAAAACAACTTTAGCCTGGCTAAATCTCGAAGCAACTCGTCCTTGGGAAAAGGTGGGGACTGATCTGTTCACCTGGAACAACAAAGACTACTTGCTCACCAGCGACTACTTCAGTGGCTGGAGGGAAGTTGACCAACTCTTACAACACAACGACTACTGCCACGATTCGTGCTCTGAAACCACACTTTGCTCTCTGGGGTTTTCCGTCTACCATAGTCAGTGACAATGGACCGCAGTACACTGCCGACAAGTTCCATGAGTTTACAGCTGAATGGGACATTGAAAACTGCACAAGCGCACCTGGGCATGCCAACGCAAATGGTAAAGCAGAGTCGGGTGTGAAGGCTGCCAAGCACAGGATGGAGAAGTGCAAGAGAAGCCACACCGACCCATTCATGGTGATGCTGGAGATACGCAACACACCTACGCAAGGAGCAGGCAGCAGCCCAGCACAGCGCATAGTAAACAGACGCATGAAGACCATGTTACCAATGAAACCCTTCTGTCTAGGACAGAAGATGTGGCAGAGAGAACAGTCATAACAAGACTGGACGAGAGGTCGTATGAGGTGGACACCCCTACTGGCACATACAGGCGCAACCGTGTGCACCTGCGGAAGAGTAGTAATCTATCCTACACGGAGACACCAGAATCACCCGACTTCGATCAAGCCGACGATAAGTCCGCCCTCCAATGCCACCGGCGACACCTCGACCTACGAATCCGCCAAGCCCTCTGTTTTATCCTCAAAGAAAAGGGGATGTTAATAATGCTGATCAGTATGTGTGTATCGACAGTCATTTGTATACGCCTGTGACGTCAACGGAAGTGACCATTCAGTAGAACGTATAATAATCCCCCCTCTGTTTATGACACAGAAGAGTCTTCAGTCGTATTTATATCCCACTGACCCTATACCTCATCTTGTTTGCGTAGGAAGCTACAAAGGCGCTAACAAACAAATGCAATTAGCTGCATTTTATCAGTGAAATGTGTGCACTGAAACATGTCATCGACACTTGATGAAAGCAGTTCATTAACCACTGATAATGCGACAGTGGCTTCTTTGTCCATGTTTGTTTATGCACATTTATAAAACTAAGCTGATTGCTACCCATCCTGAACATCTAGAATAGACTTCTCCGAAGTCTATTGCATAGTGTCAAAAATGTAATCAATACATTAGCAGTACACAACCTAATCGCTTTTAGAGTATTTTCTTCTTGAAAATGTTGTCACATTTTGGCATTTTGCTTTGAATGTAGACACAGAAGAATATAACAATGTCATTAAGAAAACTTGTACTGCTGCACAATACCCAGGCTACAATGGTCCTGGGAGTACTGATTTTACATAAAATGTCGCTCTTAAATTCAGAACAGTTTCAATAAAAAATATGAAATATATGTCCACAAATAAGGTATTAATTGAAACCTTTATAATGACATGAAACTTAACAACCACTGCTAGAGCAGGTCTCATTATCTACTCTAGGACTGTTTTGAAATAACAGCAAGAGAATCTGAGTTTGGTTCTGTCCTGTGTTCCATACACTCTTGTACTCTGGCCCATTACGGTCTTGCATACAATGGTTCTTATCCACTGTGGTAATTTAGCATCTGTATTTGCTGTTTTGCATATGGGAAGTATGCAAAGATTGCATGCCTACTGCAATTTACAGCTACATGACAATTGTATGTGCTGATTGGTACTGGCAGGTGTCACAGACCTGGCATGTGATCAATCAATCAATATGGCATTTAGTTCCAGTGAGCAAGTAATTACAAAAAGTAGTGCAATTTGTAATGCATACAAGTGCAATATAAATAAACCACAATGTGCACTTAACCACTGCACTCATACTTATGACGAGATAGTGATATGCCCATTCTGTATGATTTAGGCAATTGTGTGGCCGTGCCACACCGTAGCATAACATATATATTCGCAAATTTGTAAGGGCAACTCAAAAGCATAATTCCAATTATTGATGAAGTTTTGTTTGATTGAAAGTAGGAGCCATTGACATGCGACTGTGACAAGTCCCTGTGGGTCATTTTTAAATACTAATAACTATATCTGTAGGAAGATGTTAAAGGAAATAAAAACAAGACATTAGCGAAAATCTGTTTTCTGTATGATATTATGATAGTTTCAGAAGTAGTGAAACCTGACAAAGTACTTTTCTTCAGTCTAGAATAATTTTTGTCACATTTTAAAGTTTCATTATAATATTATAGTATCTGTGAATTCATCTTAACTACTATTGTTTTTTTATATATACCTATAGATGTTTCTCCAAAAGAAAGTGTGCCTGAATCAGACACAGTGTGGCTAGAGTCCAAATATGAAAATAAAATATAAAATGTGAAAAGGTCACCTCATACAACAGATGGTTTGACCATGAAGCCAGTTGTATGATTAAATACTTATTTGCTATTATATTCTAAGTTTCAATTTTATGTCACGGTTCTTTCAATTTGAGGCGATTCTGTGTTTACCTACATTTGAAAGTTCATGACTGTCAGTTAATAAAATCAGGCTTGAAAAATTGCATACTACCATTGTAAAAAAACATGTATTTAGTAGGATGTTTTTAAACTAAAATCTGATTCACCTGGAAAAATATCTGAAAGTTAGGTGATTTAATTTGTATAGAGTGAATGAGCTGCATATATAAATATCCCCACAATTTATAGCTTAATATTTTTAAAAGAAAGATAGTTATTAGCATTCTAAATAATCCAGAATCAACAATGACTTCATTAATACTTGAAATTTGGCATGCAGCCACCATTTCCAGATAGGTGCCCATATAGGTGAAATGTCAAGTGATCATCCAGGAAAACTTCTGGATTTTGGTTGATTTGGCATGGATTGATCCATAAAACAATGGAAATGTGACCTGTTAAGTCATGGTCACTGGTCCTTATAAGAGCTCAGAATGTCTGACATTTGATGGTATGATGTGTGTTCTGAATTTATTAACGTTTATTTATAAATTGCACACAAACTTGCATTTAATAAGCCCAAAACTATATGTTCACATTTTAAATAAACACCACATTAAAATGCTAAGAGGGCCATTCTTGGTTGTAGTTGGCCTTAGTTCAGGGGCCCAAGCCCCTGGCCACAAATACCTATGAAATTGACAACTGATTCAGCAAACTTCCTGAGCACTAGTAGTTATAACTCTAGAATTGTTCCGGTGTCAGATAGAATATGGACCTCCATAAAAATTGACCCAGGGGTCTATTATATAATTTGGACCTTCCTTATATAATTTGGACACCCTTTTAAGAAGATGAACTATTTGGTAAAATAGTATAATACAGTTCAGATTGTAACTAGAATATCGCAGCCATCATTGATAACACTTTTGTAAAAACACTTTATTATTTCTACATTTTAGCCACCATTTCCATTAAAATGTTAGTCATCTTTGACTATTCTATCAATTGCTAAAATGTGTGAATTATTCCATATTGTGGGATGGTTGAATAACTATAACTAAGAGTACTATTTACTCATTCATTCATTTAGTGTCATCTCAACAAAATACAATACACATGGAAAATAATTGTATTAATGTTTCATGTAAGACCAGTTCATGTTTTGAAACTTATAATGGACCAGTCTCCCTTTCAATAGTGCTTACACAAGCTACTAAAAGCTTGTAAGAGACGCTAATTTTCCATTGGAATCACAGGTATGGCTCAGTTCCTAAGTTACATAAGAAATATATTATATCAACAACACAACCCGGGATCCATTTTCTATAGGGGGTCCATATTCTATGAGACATAGAAAATGGACCCCTATATATTATGGACCCGTGTCCATTTTCTATGGGGGGCCATATTCTATGGCACATATAGAATATGGGCCCCCATAGAATATTCTATGGTGGGAGTCCATATTCTATAATAGAATCCCCCGGATCCATATTCTATAGGGAATATGGATCCGTGGTCCATTTTTCATGGGGTCCATATTCTATATAACACCAGCATTCGGAACTGACAGCTGTACTTACAACCAAATGCAGACCTGTTCGTTTGGATAGAAACAATATCCCACGGAAGAAGGAACCCACAGAACAATTACCATGCAAAAAGCCCACATAAAAAAAATTCCAACACTGTCTAAAATTAATATTACCAAAACTTTCGTTAGTGAACAGAATGAAGTAGGACATATTGAATCCAATATGCCAATACCCCAGCTTGGTTTAATTCATACCTTTGACACATTGTTTGCTTGATTGAAAAATGAGCCATGGTATTCATCTAATATGTTAGACCAGCCATGTAACTCAAACATAAAGTATGAACATGTCTGCATTATTCACTTATTTGGGTCAGATGGGCAAATACTTGGTGCCTGCTGTTGACACTGGAGCCAGGCCAGTGCTATTGACATGTTTAGCCTATCAATAAGGAGTGTAGCTAATACCTACACAATTAATGGTCACCTATATCTGCTATAAGTTGTCGTGAGAGGCCCATTAACAAACTGGAGCATTCATTAAAGTGCAATAGAAACTCTTGAGTAAAGATAAATTAAGGTCTGTTAGTAATGAGAACCATGTGGAATATTGACCAGTGAGATTTGACCACTTAACCAGAAACAGTATACCTGGGGTAACCCTACCCCTGGCTCTGTGTGAATCCAAGCCTTAGCCTTGAAGTACCTGTAAAACATTCATTACTTAGGCATGTTTGCTTGCTGGCTTAGGTCATCGAGCAAGGTCACTCATGGTTTCACACTGCAGTTTTTACCAAGATGCTGGCGAAAGTTATTAGAGAATGAACTGCGAGAGGTTCTCCATGTCTTATCTTCTATTGAGCAGTTGACATCTCATCATCAACTGTCTAAGGTTACATTTGTATCACTTTGTATCTCCCTCCATTTACTGTGCTATGCTGGGGTCAATTCCATTCAATCAATTCCAATTCCCACTCCAAATTCATTGCAATTCCTTTTGTTCAATTCCAATTCAATTTCTTTCAATTACATTTTTGTCATTTTCAATTCCATCTATAATCATTCAATTCCAATTCCAATTCCCGCTCCAATTCACATCACAAAAGGTAACCATAAAATTATGATACAGCATGTTATTGTAAGTTTGTTGAAACACTAGATCAGCACTTTCAAATGGTTTTGACTCACATAGTGTAATGAAGCATACAGAAATAAGATAAACAATTAACTTAGAATATTTCAATGCATCAACCAGTGTTTAAACATCAATACAAGCTGATTGAGTAGCTACGTAGAACATATAAAACTACTGAGTGGCCACTGGGTAGTACTGGCTGGGTAAAATATGATTATATATTTTAATTTTTTACAACATTTATATAAATAATGATTGTCATTCTGGTTATAATCTACAAGTATTGTCAGTCTTCACTGGGCTTATGTTTGCATTTGTAATCTTAGGACTTCAACTGGTTACATTTTTGAGTTTTTGGATATGTCTTGGCTTCACTGGGTAGTCCTAGTATTTGCTAAGCATGTGACAATACTGAAGGGTGATTGTTATCTGGGAAATTACAATGGTTCTTTGAAGCAGTCCCCAGCCAGCACTCATACACACAAGGCAGTAGGACAAGCCTAATTGACTTCCCATTCATCAGTTTCATCTGATTAGTGTCTGGGTAATGTTTAGCCAGCACCTTCATTGTCCAACTTTACTTGGTCATTAAACGCCATTACCTGCACAGCAATACTCCTAACTGTCTGTAAAATTTTGGAGTGCAAAGTTGATGTGCTTTAGGGAATATGTAATATAACAATTTCATGAATTTTCTATATGAGGTCAGTTACACAAAGTGTCATGCTGAGAAAGTGTAAATAAAATCTATAGTTAAATTACCTGTCCAACACAGCATACGGTATAATAGCTGCATATGTAAAATGTAATGAAGTCTCGTTGTAGATTTGAGAGATATTTTAGTTGATTATGATGATAAGCCAGAATGGAGTGAATAAACTTGTTCACACTCAGCACTCTGTCTAAACTCCAAGTGTGAGACATTGTGCCAGATTGTTTCACAATGTGTTGTTCCAAAATCCAAATTATGTGTATATACATAAGAACCTGTTACCTGTGTGCTATGTTGTCACAGAGATCACTGATTTTGTGTTGCTGTGTTTGGCAGAAGAACCAATGAATGGAGAGCATTTACACAAGGCCATCTTCCTGGAGAATCTCGACAAACTAGAGAGTGTACTTGAAACTGGGTCAGTAGCTCCCTCAGTTTCTTCTGTACAGCGTATTTCACAAATAGAATATGTTGACACTAGTGATGTGGAATCCAGGACAAAAATAATGTAGACATAGACACAGTTTCACAAAATGCATTATTTATTTTTAATTCTCTAAAAATAACTATGCATTGTAAGTACTGCATTTTATAGTACTCGACTTTCTAATTGGTGGACTTCTAGTTTATAGAGTCATGCTCGTTAATCATGTTTTATTAGCTTGTAATATAATTATCTGAAAAACAAGCTAATTAAAGATAAATTAATAATGTAATGTGTTTACAGGAATTCCAATCAGCACATTTATATGCTGATTGTTCTGTGAAATTCTCTAGCGAGTAGATCCCAACTATGAATTTACCACTGACTGATAAGCAGTTGTAATACTATCTAAAGTACATATTTTTGTTTCCACTGTTTATATTTTTTGCTTTAGCATGTCAGATTTATGTGGTAGTTTTCCGAAATACATATAGGAGACTATGGTTATGGTTATTTACATACGTTGTAATAACATTCAAACATTAATTCCATTGTATAGATAAACGAGACTGTGGGTATTTCATCTGTGGTCTTCTGTGTGGGTGTGTTACAGGGACGTACACCCAGACATACCAGACAAGTATGGATTCACACCTCTCATGCAGGCTGCACAGAAAGGCTATCTCGAGTAAGTACTCACAGTTCACATCATTTTCAGCAGTTCCACTTTAATTACTGTACACATATTTGGAATGGTGAGATTTAATGAGCAAGTACCGGGTAGTCATGATGAATTATGTTGACTGCGCTGGACAAATGTAGCATCACAAGAACAGCCTTTCCCTTTTTATCCAACACCGCGGTGATGTCATTCTTCACTAACAGTAATGCTGTTTCCATTGAGTGGCCGCGGCAACTTGCTGGGTAGAATGGATTGCGCATAGTGTTCATGCCAGTGTGAATGTCCAGTTGCAGTGCGATCACTTTTTCAACGAGTTTTGACAAAAACGGCAAATTTGAAAAACTGGGTGATAATTGTACAGAACATCTCCATCAAGCATCACTGTTTAAGGACTGTTCTAACAACTGCCTGCTTGAGTCCACCAGGTACATTTGAACGTTCAAGGGAAGAGTTTATTATAGAAGTGATCACGGCTACAAGTTATGATGAACATTGTTTGAGGAGCCATGTAGGAAGTGTGTCTAGTCCGCATCACTTACACATAGTAACAGCGATCAATCTTGAGCTAGATCAATTAGTAAATTTGACTATTTCATATATAGGCAGATATTTTAAATGTTTTTGTTTTGTTTTAATATAATGTATTATCTTAACTAATATTTGTATATGGATTTAAAGTACCTGAGATCAATGCTATTGATTTGGGCACTATACAAATGAAGTGTGCTGTTGAAAAGTAATTATTAATAACATTTTCTGGAAGCACCTCTATGTTCTGGTCCTGGCCACGCAGTGATGATACTGTGCACCACTGCCCAGTGACTGGTTTACCTAGCTTGGACAAACCATAGAAATTGGAACATTGCAACATGACTGACTTTGTCTTAAGTATTTTCACTACATATTAGAGACTACTGATGATTCTTCTTCACCAGACATGGTTAATTTGGGCATTCATTTCCAAAGCTTTCCATTTCCCCCTACTCATGCCATCTTCTATAGTTCTGTGTGCCACATGTTTCTTGACCTTTCTTTTCCTGTTGTTCTGCAGGTTTCATCATCTTGGGATGTGGTCTGTTGGTTTCCTGAGTGTATCCGGCCCACTTTCTCTTTCTGATTTCAGTTTTGATTGGTTCTTGGTTGGTTCTGCCCCACAGTGCATCATTACTTCCTGTCTAGGGCTGCCACTTCTTTGAACTCTCTTCAGACACTGGATCTTCTGTACCATGGATTTTGTAACATGCCTTGTCTTTGAGCATATATCAGCACCACTTTGACATTTGAGTTAAAATGCATAGTTCTGTTGATAGTAAAATTTCTCTGGATTTACATGTGTTGCTGAGTACAGTGTAGGCTGAGTACAATGTAATATTGCAAGCATTTGTTCATACTTGACAAATGTATGGAACAAATTTATCAAGAAACCAGTCCCAGCATCTGTGTGTATGTGGCACCATCTGGTGGATGAGTGGTGTTGCAATTGGACTCGTATTAAGATTAAGTCAGTTGGATATGATAATTGTTATAAAGGTACACACTCTAGTATAATTAATTACTTGGATATAGACAGATCCACATGGCTAATAGCAGTTACTTTATGGTACTGTAAACAGTATAGATTTGTTACTGTACATGCACATATGTATTTGTATATACATATGTATGTGTGTATATATATATATATATATAATAAATATATATATATATATATATATATATATATATATATATATATATATATAGAAGTGACAACACTGGGTGCACGTAAGAAAAAGCCACCTATGTTTCGGTGATACAAGCACATTATAATTTATTAATCTTTTGATATTTTCAGAATGATTGAAATGCTCATCAGATATGGGGCTGATGTCAACTTTCAGAATGACGCAGGTAAAACAGCGTAAGTATAAATATCAGGATCATTTGGTAAAGTTGCATAAGTGCCACTTTTGAAGCTCACTTTACAGTTATAACAGTGAGCCTTATATATTCTGTAAGACCACAAGGGCTTGTTGATTGTTGGCTTGAGAATTAATTACTTCTAATTGGCTTTGCAGCGGTAGATATGTCATTACTCTGGTAGTATGTTAATAAATCAGCCAATAAAATTTTTGCCACCCAGTGTATTTGTTGGGTGCATGGATTTTGAGAGCACAAGGAAAGTCATTGACATCAACACAGAACCATCTGCATAACTGTATCACATATTCACGTGAACATTAATATTTTGAGACTCATTAGAATTGATTCTGGATTCAGGATTAGACAAGTTAATAAACTGCTTGATGATTTTACAAAAAAACGTCATACAAAAAGTTGCAAATAAATTATGATCTTATTTTGGATACTAGATACATTTGTGTTTTTATAAAACTTGAAATGAGATGAGCAAAAGCAAGGAACTGAGGAGGCGCCATTAAACTGAATGTGTTTACTTCAGCCTGATGCTTGCGGCGTACTCAGGCAAGATCCCGTCAGTGAAAGAGCTGCGGTACAGTGGTGCCAGCTATGATGTACAAGACAAGGGTGGGTCAACAGCTCTACACTGGGCCATGGACAGCGGCAACACAGAACTCATTGGTTGGATGCTGGATGACGGAGCCGACATCAATGTCGTTGATGTCAATGAATGGACGCCGCTACTACGCACAGGTAGCAATGTCTGTTATGTGTCAGAGCACTGTTTTTGAGGAGAAACAACTGATAACGTAATTGATCTTTTCGTAACCTTTTATGTAAAGTAGAATGCAATGGCTCAGGGGTAGAGCTTCAGACTCCCCACAAAGGAAACCTGGGTTCGAATTCTGTAATGCAGTGTTAAACCTTAGGCATATTGTTTCACTCTACATTGCTCCAGTTCATTCAGCAATATGAATGAGTACCTGGCTATAGGCAGTGGTGGGCATTTGTACAGGCAGCCTTCACCCATTAATTAGAGCATGACTGGGTGCTTCATACTGATAGAGAAGTAAAGTGTAAAAGCGCTTTGAGCAGTTCTGAGGAATGGATGCTGCCCAGTTATGTTGGCCCATTTCTGGACACTCGCATAGACCAGTCCAGTTTGTTTATATGATCTGCTTAACATGGTTACAAGATGAGTTCTGTCTAGGGGGAGGTTTGTCAGGGACTGTATAGAGTCCTTTGTCAACTCTTAAGTTAAGCCTCTTCTGCAAAATGTCCAGAGTAGAATATTGTTGACTTGATCTTCTTCTTCTGTCACTTTTCCCCTCACCTGGTTGGCGTGAGGTGTACGAGTTGTCACCACCATTTGTTCCACACTTATACTCAACTTGATGTCTTTCTTCACACTGTCCTTCCTTTTTTTTTTAATTATCTTCCTCTATCTCTTCTCAGGGAATGGCAATTCTGCAGATTTTCTTAGGGATTGGTCTTTCTCTCTTCTCTGGATGTTACCATCACTGTCTCTTTTATTCTCACACATGACCTGTGGGTTAACAATTACATGGTGTGATAGTGGATGAGATCCATGGGAGAGAACTGTACAGTTCCTACTTGGTGAGATCAGTGGGAGGGAGTCGTACAGTTCCTACCTGGTGAGATCAGTGGGAGGGAGTTGTACAGTTCCTACTTGGTGAGATCAGTGGGAGGGAGTCGTATGGTTCCTACCTGGTGATATCAGTGGGAGGGAGTCGTATGGTTCCTACCTGGTGAGATCAGTGGGAGGGAGTCGTATGGTTCCTACTTGGTGAGATCAGTGGGAGGGAGTCGTACAGTTCCTACTTGGTGAGATCAGTGGGAGGGAGTCGTACAGTTCCTACTTGGTGAGATCAGTGGGAGGGAGTTGTACAGTTCCTACTTGGTGAGATCAGTGGGAGGGAGTCGTATGGTTCCTACCTGGTGATATCAGTGGGAGGGAGTCGTATGGTTCCTACCTGGTGAGATCAGTGGGAGGGAGTCGTATGGTTCCTACCTGGTGATATCAGTGGGAGGGAGTCGTACTGGTTCCTACCTGGTGATATCAGTGGGAGGGAGTCGTACGGTTCCTACTTGGTGAGATCAGTGGGAGGGAGTCGTAGGGTTCCTACCTGGTGATATCAGTGGGAGTGAGTCATATGGTTCCTACCTGGTGATATCAGTGGGAGGGAGTCGTACTGGTTCCTACCTGGTGAATCAGTGGGAGGGAGTCGTACGGTTCCTACCTTTGGTGAATCAGTTGGAGGGAGTCGTATCGGTTCCTACTTGGTGAATCAGTGGGAGGAAGTCGTACAGTTCCTACTTGGTGAGATCAGTGGGAGGGAGTCGTACGGTTCCTACTTGGTGAATCAGTGGGAGGGAGTCTACTGGTTCCTACTTGGTGATATCAGTGGGAGGAGTCATAGGTTCCTACTTGGTGAGATCAGTGGGAGGGAGTCGTACGGTTCCTACTTGGTGAGATCAGTGGGAGGGAGTCGTAGGGTTCCTACTTGGTGAGATCAGTGGGAGGGAGTCGTAGGTTCCTACCTGGTGATATCAGTGGGAGTGAGTCATATGGTTCCTACCTGGTGATATCAGTGGGAGGGAGTCGTATGGTTCCTACTTGGTGAGATCAGTGGGAGGGAGTCGTATGGTTCCTACCTGGTGATATCAGTGGGAGGGAGTCGTACGGTTCCTACTTGGTGAGATCAGTGGGAGGGAGTCGTATGGTTCCTACCTGGTGATATCAGTGGGAGGGAGTCGTATGGTTCCTACCTGGTGATATCAGTGGGAGGGAGTCGTATGGTTCCTACCTGGTGAATATCAGTGGGAGGGAGTCATATGGTTCCTACCTGGTGATATCAGTGGGAGGGAGTCGTATGGTTCCTACCTGGTGATATCAGTGGGAGGGAGTCGTATGGTTCCTACCTGGTGATATCAGTGGGAGGGAGTCGTATGGTTCCTACCTGGTGATATCAGTGGGAGGGAGTCATATGGTTCCTACCTGGTGATATCAGTGGGAGTGAGTCATATGGTTCCTACCTGGTGATATCAGTCGGAGGAGTCGTATGGTTCCTACCTGGTGAGATCAGTGGGAGGGAGTCGTATGGTTCCTACCTGGTGAGATCAGTGGGAGGGAGTCGTACAGTTCCTACCTGGTGAGATCAGTGGGAGGAAGTCGTAGGTTCCTACTTGGTGAGATCAGTGGGAGGGAGTCGTAGGTTCCTACTTGGTGAATCAGTGGGAGGAGTCTAGGTTCCTACCTGTGATATCAGTGGGAGGAGTCTATGGTTCCTACCTGGTGATATCAGTGGAGGGAGTCGTAGGTTCCTACTGGTGAATCAGTGGGAGGGAGTCGTAGGTTCCTACCTGGTGATATCAGTGGAGGAGTCTATGGTTCTACCTGTGAATCAGTGGGAGGAGTCTAGGTTCCTACCTGGTGAATAGTGGGAGTCGTAGGTTCCTACCTGGTGAATCAGTGGGAGAGTCTATGGTTCCTACCTGTGATATCAGTGGGAGTGGTCGGTTCCTACCTGGTGAATCAGTGGGAGGGAGTCGTATGGTTCCTACCTGGTGATATCAGTGGGAGGAGTCATATGGTTCCTACCTGGTGATATCAGTCGGAGGGAGTCGTATGGTTCCTACCTGGTGATATCAGTCGGAGGGAGTCATATGGTTCCTACCTGGTGATATCAGTCGGAGGGAGTCATATGGTTCCTACCTGGTGATATCAGTCGGAGAGAGTCATATGGTTCCTACTTGGTGATATCAGTCGGAGAGAGCCATATGGTTCCTACCTGGTGAAATCAGTGGGAGGGAGTCATATGGTTCCTACCTGGTGAGATCAGTGGGAAGGAGTCGTACGGTTCCTACCTGGTGAGATCAGTGGGAAGGAGTCGTATGGTTCCTACCTGGTGAGATCAGTGGGAAGGAGTGTATGGTTCCTACCTGGTGAGATCAGTGGGAAGGAGTCGTACAGTTCCTACCTGGTGATATCCATGGGAGGAAGTCGTGTGTCCAGCTTGGTGATGTCATTGCAAACACATTACAATTTTGCACACAATTTTATTTACCAGATGACTTACAAATTTGTCGTTTTGTGAACATCCCTAATGTCTTATTTTGTTCATATGTTCACAGCTGCAGTCAGTGGTAATGCAGACGTTGCCAACACTTTGATGCGACATGGGACAGAAATAGACAAGCGCGACAAAGACGGCAAGACTGCATTGATGATGGCAGTTGTCAATGGGCACGAAAGACTTGTGAAACTCTTGCTAGACAGTGGAGCAGATATGACAATAACGAATGAGGTACAACAAATTCACATGTTGGCTAAATTAATACTCTGCCTCTGCCTCTGCCTCTGCCTCTGCCTCTCCTATTTTTTTCAACATATTGTTGAACAAAACACAATTTTAATTAAATAAAAGCATATAATTATGTAAAATAGTTACATTAACAGGATTAGTAAACAGTTGCATGCATTACAGAGTTTAATGTTTTCAAAAAAAATCCTTTAACACAGTGCAAATGAGCATAAATAATAACAGAGACATGTTGACTTTTACATATATGTGAACCATATAATTGTTTACCAATAATTGTTGCATGGCTGAATGTTTGTTGCAGTTTGGTAAAGATGCATATGACATGGCGATATCGATGGAAAAACGGGTAAGTATATTCAGCATGTTTCAATGCTCTCCAAAATAACTGAATAACATATATAGTAGGGCATATAAGCAGATAGTGTTATGGCCATATCTAGCATTTTTGTGCAATATATTAAATTGTTTTAAGTTAATTATATGCGTATTTGTGGCTTTAGTTACCATTATACTGTCATTGCATGTGATATAATTTGGATGATTTCAGCCACAAATTCGTATTGTATTACATCCTTATAGTCATACCCACCAAGCCAAAACAATAAAATAAATAAACAAATTAGAAATTCCACACTTTATGCAATGCCAGTGGGCTTTTTGAAATATGCATATTTTTGCTGCCTTTTACGATGAAATCTTACAGCCACCAAACTTATCATCACCCATCTTATGTACATATATGCACACAGTAGGTTACAAAATGAAATAATTTACATTCCTATAAAGGATAAAATTAAGAAAACAAACTCATGCAAAAGTAGATACGATCTATGGGGTCTATGGCGGCTACGCGTAGCTCTGTGATTACCGTAACATCAGTAATTTATCGCAGGCGTTGCTAAATAAATGACCTTCACAAATTCAAATTTTATGCTAACCCTAAAGTAATTGTAGCCCTAACTAAGCCTAAGCTAACTTCATCTAATCCTAAACTTACCCGAAACCTTAAAACTTAACCCGATATTGCTAACAAAAGACCCCTCGACACAATACCGATATTACGGTAAGCTACGCATAGCGGCCACGGACGGCGATGACACTGCATTGCCGGCGAGTTTGTTATTTTGTAATCTAATCTAATGTGTATATGTAAAATTATGTATACAATATAAGATAAGTGATGAGTAGTTTGGTGGTCGTAGTCTTTTTCATAGTTAAGTCAGAAAGTTAAAGATCACCCGGGACCGAATTTGCGGTGGAGGACATGAAGGAAAATATTCGAGCCATATTCGTTTATATAGCTACAAATTTTTGAATATTTAATCGAATAGCAGGAAAACGTTTGAATATTCAAAATTTCGAATAAGAATCAAATGTTTGCCCCTTCCTTAGATACTGTAGTGCAGTGCAGTGCCCCCTGCTTGCAAGGATGATGACAAGAGGTGCGAGAACATGTTATTGGGTGCATGACCCATAAGTCAGGCGGCTGAAATCAGTTATGGTTTCAGCCTGAACTTGCGACTTGCTAAGTTTATAAAACGTATTCTTAAATTGGTCAGTGCGGGATGTGGGCACTATGTAGCATCTGGTGTTACGGGCCATCATAACATGATTTCCAGTACATCTGTAGTTATCGACCATTATCTTTATTGGCAAATTCTGTGCTCCATTTTTGTTTATCTAGAAAAGCTACAGTATATTGCTTGTGTGTTAAAGATACATAGGTCCTTCTGTGCCAGTCATTGCAATAAGATCAATTATACAGATCAAATAAAGTGTGAAACCAAACCTTTATCAGTTGAATAGCTTTGAGATACTATATTAAAGTATTTTGTGACATAGTGCCAGTGGGTTATTAACTGAACGCTATTGTCCAAATACAATGAAAATGACCCATTAATAACTTTGTCACTTAATCACTCATGACATTTATTCAGGATACGTATTGGCCTACTTCATCCATATTGACCAAGTTCGCTGGATTATGACATTAGTGTAATTTCAAAAGCCATCATGCGTCTGCACAGATATGCCATTGCTTCAGCATGTGGGAAATAATCGTGGACATTTTTAGTAACATCATTTCCAGTTCCAAATGTTAAATGTTGAGAGTCAGTCAGAAAGTGAATATTGTATGCAAAATTATCAGTTATTAAAAAATGTATGAAATGATTGTCTAATTATCTCAGAATTGGTAGCTATAAGGCCAAATTTAAAATGTATGAACTTGATGCATGTGGGCAAGTGTATTGAGTGTACCGTATGTGACATGCTGATAAAGTGCGACAAGTATGTGTAACTCATGGTCTGTGTCTTTCCAGAGAGTCATCAAAGTGCTGGATGATTTCAAGAAAACGCATGGTCTTTAAGTAGCAACAAGATGAAACTAGGTGAAGCTGAAAATGACAAAAAAAATGAAACTAGAAAGAATAAATGAAGTGCCTACCGTTCTATAACCATGAAATCTTAACAAGTGTTATGTCTGACTTTGATGAAGAACCCATTGACTCAGTCAAACCTGTCTTGTCTTTGTCTGTAAGCTGCTTCAGAAGAAAGAAACACTTCATATACTGCAACACCATACACTTGCATAAACTGTATAGACAAATGTGTTAAAGATATTTTCAACTTCTATGAAGCAAACTGTTAACAAAGTATAAATTGTTACATGGGAAACATGTGTTTTTAACACTAGCTACCCTTGGTTTTATTTTGTAATGTTTTCTCTATGTCAGCTGATTGTGGCATGAATTGTCTTGTGCTGTGGATCATTTCTTGTCAAAACAATCTGTTAATAAATTGCAACAAATTTTGGTGTGATTATGGTTTCAGTTTTACTGTATTCTTTGTGGATACTTTTACATTCCAAGTGCCTTCCAGTGCAGACACGAATTATTAGTGGATGTGAAGCTTCAGTATGTGTATTTTAATGTCCAGAATATGGGAATATACAGATAGTGTAGCACAGCTATTACCCAAGTTGAATGTACTAAAACAACATGACAATGACATGATAAATGTCACTCAAATGGTAATGTTGACATGGCAAATGTCATTGGCATGGTGAATGCTGCATTCGTGACCAACTTTGATGGGTTGTGTAGGCTATGACATTAGTTCTGTGATAAATAGGAAGAATGTCATGATATTTAAAAGGTGTTGATTGAACACGAATGTTGCCTCTATCTTGTTGTATACGTGAAGAAATCCACAAATTAGCATAGACAG
The DNA here is from genome assembly GCA_025642075.2 of Ridgeia piscesae. Classification (NCBI taxonomy): domain Eukaryota; kingdom Metazoa; phylum Annelida; class Polychaeta; order Sabellida; family Siboglinidae; genus Ridgeia; species Ridgeia piscesae. The sequence goes on along the minus strand of JAODUO010000017.1, from coordinate 879,076 downwards.
TATTAAATAATATGTGTAGCTACGGTTGACAAAACATCTAATGGTAACATATAGGTACCACCCTTTATCAGATTGTTCATAAATAATAGTAGTGGGTGGCTAATTATTCTGAAGAACAGACCATACTCAGAAAATTATCATAGTATTTTTGTAATAGTGAAGGAATTAGAGTATTTTTAAACTACTGACTGAAGTCATAATGTGGACAACTGCATTATCACTTCGGAAGACAACAACATTTCTGCAAGAAATTTTCATAATTAAGTAACTTTCACAAGCATGACTTTGCATCAAAAGGTGAATATGTAGACTGTTACAGCTTACGATTGGTGTTACTGTGTGTGTAGTTTGGTGATAACTTTTTGAATAATTATTTGACATTGACTAGTATTCGTTTCACTGTGACACATTTAGGAGATATCCTGTAAACAGGACATCTTTAATGATTAATTGAATATCTTATCTATTTCTACACATGTTTAGTTGAAATGTGCTATACATTGTACCCAAACATGTGTTGTAAGCAACAACTTGCATATTTTGATTCAACAAACAGTGCATTGAGACCATTAAATTACCACATTCTGTATTCTATACACGCACGCACGCATGCACGTATGTACACACACGTTCTGATGTCCCAGTATTATACATGTAGAAAAGAGGATATCCAAAGGTGCCTCCTTGATTCAGTAAAAAAACTTACCTAATCAACACTATTCACTACAGTATGCTGGCTTATTTACACACATTTTATGTACTTTTTGTGAATTCACCAAGCAATTTTTTTATTTGATTATTGTCTGCCGAAACATTAATTCAAGTGTTTCTCAAAAGTATAATCGTATGTTTTAATATGAGAATAAAATATGAGACTAAAATAACTACGTAATTCTACACGAACCATAACCCCATAACAGTCACTAAAATATAAATGAAAATAAAGAAAACTAAACAGAGTAAAAGTATTGTTTCTTTAGATAACTACTTTATTACAAGTAAAGGTACTTTTACTTTTTTTTACTTTGCTACATGTGTGATTACTTTAAGACTACTTATGATTGTAATAAAGTATTTATACTTTGTTACTTGCTCCCACTGTGCACACACAACAAATTTAACATTTTTATGTCAGATGCGACAGGTTTAACCATTTATGAATGAATTCTGCTCCTGGAAAATGACTGACAACTCACAGAAAAAGTAAAAACGCAAACTTTGTTTCTTCTCAAATACATGCGTTATCATTTGGTAGATGAGAGGCCAATGGTCTGAGGAAGTGAATAAATGTTACGTTTTAGTGGGATTGAGAGGAGAAAGATTAACACTGTATCAAAGTTAGTGTACATATTAACAATTACCTAGATGGTTATACTTTCAAGCATCACCATAAGACACTGACCACTGGATCCAGCAACAAAGAACTTCTAGTAGTAGAGCATGGAGATTATCCTTGAGGAACCAAGATCTAGCTGATCCTTGAGGAACTAAGATCTAGCTGATCCTTGAGGAACCGAGATCTAGCTACTTGATCCTTGAGGAACCAAGATCTAGCTGCTCCTTGAGGAACCAAGATCTAGCTACTTGATCCTTGAGGAACCAAGATCTAGCTGATCCTTGAGGAACCAAGATCTAGCTGATCCTTGAGGAACCAAGATCTAGCTGCTCCTTGAGGAACCGAGATCTAGCTGCTTGATCCTTGAGGAACCAAGATCTAGCTGATCCTTGAGGAACTGAGATCTAGCTGATCCTTGAGGAACCGAGATCTAGCTGCTCCTTGAGGAACCAAGATCTAGCTGCTTCTTGAGGAACTGAGATCTAGCTGATCCTTGAGGAACCAAGATCTAGCTGCTCCTTGAGGAACCGAGATCTAGCTGCTTGATCCTTGAGGAACCGAGATCTAGCTGATCCTTGAGGAACTGAGATCTAGGCTTGATCCTTGAGGAACCGAGATCTAGCTGCTCCTTGAGGAACCAAGATCTAGCTGCTTGATCCTTGAGGAACCAAGATCTAGCTGCTTGATCCTTGAGGAACCAAGATCTAGCTGCTTGATCCTTGAGGAACCAAGATCTAGCTGCTTGATCCTTGAGGAACCAAGATCTAGCGGTATGATCCTTGAGGAACCAAGATCTAGCTGCATGATCCTTGAGGAACCAAGATCTAGCTGCTTGATCCTTGAGGAACCAAGATCTAGCTGCTTGATCCTTGAGGAACCAAGATCTAGCTGCTTGGTCCTTGAGGAACCAAGATCTAGCTGACCCTTGATGAACCAAGATCTAGCTACTTGATCCTTGAGGAACCAAGATCTAGCTACTTGATCCTTGAGGAACCAAGATCTAGCTACTTGATCCTTGAGGAACCGAGATCTAGCTGATCCTTGAGGAACCAAGATCTAGCTGATCCTTGAGGAACCGAGATATAGCTGATCCTTGAGGAACCGAGATCTAGCTGATCCTTGAGGAACCGAGTTCTAGCTGCTCCTTGAGGAACCGAGATCTAGCTGCTCCTTGAGGAACCGAGATCTAGCTGATCCTTGAGGAACCAAGATCTAGCTGATCCTTGAGGAACCAAGATCTAGCTACTTGATCCTTGAGGAACCAAGATCTAGCTACTTGATCCTTGAGGAACCGAGATCTAGCTGATCCTTGAGGAACCAAGATCTAGCTGATCCTTGAGGAACCGAGATCTAGCTGATCCTTGAGGAACCGAGATCTAGCTGATCCTTGAGGAACCGAGTTCTAGCTGCTCCTTGAGGAACCGAGATCTAGCTGCTCCTTGAGGAACCGAGATCTAGCTGATCCTTGAGGAACCGAGATCTAGCTGATCCTTGAGGAACCGAGATCTAGCTGATCCTTGAGGAACCGAGATCTAGCTGATCCTTGAGGAACCGAGTTCTAGCTGATCCTTGAGGAACCGAGATCTAGCTGATCCTTGAGGAACCGAGTTCTAGCTGCTCCTTGAGGAACCGAGATCTAGCTGCTCCTTGAGGAACCGAGATCTAGCTGCTCCTTGAGGAACCGAGATCTAGCTGCTCCTTGAGGAACCGAGATCTAGCTGATCCTTGAGGAACCGAGATCTAGCTGATCCTTGAGGAACCGAGATCTAGCTGCTCCTTGAGGAACCAAGATCTAGCTGATCCTTGAGGAACCGAGATCTAGCTGATCCTTGAGGAACCAAGATCTAGCTGCTCCTTGAGGAACCGAGATCTAGCTGCTCCTTGAGGAACCGAGATCTAGCTGCTCCTTGAAGAACCGAGATCTAGCTGAACCAAGAAAATATTGCAGTCAGAGTCATCCTTAAGTAAGTTAACTGAAGGTAAGTTACTAACCTTGGGTCAGCTACATTTCAAATAAATATATTTAATGACTTAATTGGTGTCCTTTTTTCTGTGCACAACTACATTACTCACAGAAAGCAGTGTAACATAGTAATCATTACTGCAGTGCATTTAAAGCATTACAATATTTTCCAACCAGAAATATTTTAATTGGACTAAATATAGCTATTAGTACTCAATGTATGTTATTGTGTACATATTGTGCAATATGTGCATTTAATGTGAACAAATGAAAATAAGCCTTCTGTAAACGATAATCACAGCTATGGGAGCTGCACTGATTCTAGGACGATATTCAAAGTCAATTAACATACAAGTGTACACTTGGTATATAGCTGGCTCTTATGTTAGCAGCATGTATATATAGTACGTGTCTCACTGACTATAACAGTGTACATCTGCTGGGTGGCTCTTATGTTGGAGCATGTATGTATATATATATATATATATATATATATATATATAGTGTCTCCCTGACTACATGCAGCTACACATTTCTTCGCATTTATTTGATGCCTGTAAGTTGTATCTTATGGTGAAATAAAATAAATTATTCTGACTACTACCATTCTCCATCCGGTGCATTGATGCAGCCCGTTTTCTAATTGCTGTATGTGTGTGCTTCTATAATGTAAAATGTAATACTGATGTGGTTTGTATTAAAAATAAATGAAAAGTAATAGGGCAATTAACATTACTTGTAATATAATCAGTTGGTTAATATGGTTATATTAATAACTGTAATGGAGTCAATAATAGTCAATAATTATATATAATATATATATATATATATATATATATATATACATATTACCACAACATTTGCTACATGTCTGTATTAAGTTTTTACTTCAGGCATGTCAGTAAATTAAAACATAAATGCACACATCACATATAAGCTAACAATGTTGAATTGACTTTGAAATGAGGCACTTTGCGATTGTCATGCGTCAGATATTTGTGCTAATTTCATAACGAGTGTAATTGATTTTGTTTAAAAAATATTTTGGTGACTATAAAAATTATTCTCTATTTAATTGTTCTTATAACTTAAATTATTTGCCTTATATTTATGTTATTTTGCACAAATTAATAAGAGTCTCTCTTTGTAGTATTTAATCTGTTATGGTCTAATTGTATACTTCTGATTATAGCTATAGACGGTAATCTTGTTAAATAAAAAAAGTTTTCGAATACACAAAAGGCTTTGCGAATAAAGGTATGCGCTTATTCGCTTTGCAGACTTGAACTGTGCGAATAACCTCGTCCTACGAGTGTCGTAGATTAATTCGCAACCAGGTATTTTTGTTGGCTTAAATTTTTGTTTTTGTAATGCTACGGAGTATACGTTAGCTAATGGGTAGCATTGCCATCTAGAGCTACAAGAATCAGAACTTAAAAATAAGGTAATGTGAAAGCGATACACCTGATTAATGGTTCCCAGCATTTGTATTTACGGCAGCTTTGGCGTCTTGTGCGAGCGATAATATGGGGGTTTAGAAAATTGACCGTTTTTTTCTCAGGCTACTGTGGCAAAACTGTTGGGATATCCAACTGTTGATTGTCACTTTGTCATTTGTTATTGAAAACTCTAGAAAATATGGTACAAAACACCTTATTGTACTCTTACAATGACTTGTAATCATCATTGACATCATGATAATGCCATGGCTCTGCTTCGACTTCGCGAACGAAGATTCAGGAAGGAGGAAGTCCTCTTCTGGTGCAGCTCGCTGATGGCTGATGAAACGGATGAATCCTATCCGAAATAGACAAGTCTTTCCCCAGCGGCTGCATCTCACGGTCTGTTCACTGATGGTTTCAGGGGGTCCCGATTTTTCGCCCTCTCCTTTTGTCTTCCATGTTGACTCTTCGTGTGGTTTCAATTCAAATGAATTGGTGGCATCGTAGACTGCGCCAGTTCATGTGATTGGTGGCTTGTATTGTCCACTGACAGTGATTGATGTTGCAACTGGCAAAGGACTTTTTCAAAGTGCCAGAATCTTTTCTGAGGTGCTCCTTTGTCACGATGGCCAGTGGACAACTCTCCAGTCGATATAGCACAATCTTTGTTAGGTGATGGTCTTCCATCTTGGAGACATGTCCTGCCCAGTAAAGCAGTGTTTTGAGGAACATGGCCTTGATGCTGGTAACCTTAGCCACTTCAAGGACCTCGATGTTGGTGACGAAGTCGCTCAAATTGATGTTTAGGATGGTACATGACAGCGCTGATGATAATGTTCGATGAGGCACAGATGGCGGTGATAGGTGGCCCAGAACTCGGCACCATACAGGAGAGTGGTCAGCACAATAGCTTTGTAGAGATTGATTTTTGTATCTTTCTTTAGATTTTTATTGTTTCAGACACGTACATTTGTATAATCTACCAAAGGCACTGTTTGCCTTGGCCAGCCGGTTCTCCATTTCTTTGTCTATTTTAGCATCAGATGTGGTAACGCATCCTAAGTAGCTGAATTGGTGGACTGCTTTCAGTTCTGACAGTTCAATGGAGATGCAGGATGGGTGATACTCAGGGCTTTATGCAGGACCAAATTATTGCCAGTCATACATGTTTTGGTGGACACATGGATGTTAACTGTTAAGCAGTTTACAAACTTTAAAATGTGTATGGTGACCTGAAATGGATTACGAACACACATATAACACCATTTACACTCACTTCTAAGGCATAACTGACAATATTTATGGTTTTGGAAGACCTTTTTATTGCTCCTTCATTTTTTTACCCGTCCACCCATATTTCTACCCATCCACGATGATTTTTACCCGTCCAAATGATGGGTGGATGGGTCTCTGCATAAAGCTATGGTGGTACTCTTCTTGTGGCGTGTGCTGATGGAGAACTTCAGTCTTCTTCAGACTTACTAAGTCCGAAGAGCTGAGCAGCTTCTGCGAAGAAAGATTTTAGTCACTGCATGGCCAACTCAGTATGGGCAACAAGGGCAGCATCTCAGCGAACAATAGCTCCCTGGTCAGTTTCTCCTTGGTCTTTACATGGGCTTGCAAACGTCTTAGGTTGAGCAGGCTGCCATCTGTATGAAAACGGATGTAAACACCACCCTTGTCATCAAGATGTGGAGAGAATGGTTATCCCGTGATAGTTGGAGCAGTCAGACTTTTCCCCATCGTTCTTATACAGGGTGATGATGACTGTGTCACAGAGATCTTGTGGGAGTTTTCCCTGCTCCCAGCAGCAGACGAAGAATTGGTGGGACCCCATCAATTCCTGTAGCTTTTCCACTCTTCAACTGTTCTATGGCTGAAGCCCAAGCAAACAGTGAAACAGGACAAAACTACCAGATGTAAGCCAGACCAAGGCAAAGCACCCAGGCTACTCTTAGAGGCTAAAGCCAAGACTAGCAAACTGGGTAAATAATATTTAACAAAAGCCTCAACAAGATTGAACAAGACTGCCACCCAGAGTATTAAGTCTAGTCCTACATGGCAGGTGGATAAAGAAGCCTGTTGAAAAGGCTTCGTGGTCCATCTTGGAAAGGGGCCCTTTCCAAGATGGAACACGAAGCCTTTTCTACAGGCTTCCTTATCCACCTGCCATGTAGTATTAGACTTAATACTCTGGGTGGCATCAAAGGGGTCAGAAAAGGTACCAAAGTTGTATATTATCGTTTTGTTGATGAAGGTATGTGACATGTGTTCTTTTTAGTGTCTTCTGTGATCTTTGCCAAGTCTCCGTTGTTTGTGTGAACATGACATTAATTAACTAACAGTTGTCATTTTGTGTTTTCAGAAGAAAGTTTCCAACAAGAGATGCCTTTAGGTTATTGAAGAACAAACTACAGGCAAATTACTTCTTGTCAGAAACATGGCCATTGGACAGTAACCACTCAAGCAGGACCATTACACATGGACACATAAACACTGCAAAAGATGTTGCAGTAACCAGACCACCTTACATGTGATGAGAGGTTTTTGAGAACAAACCAGATAACAGGAGCACAGAGCACTCTGGTGCATGTAGCAGTGTTAACGTGACAGCAGACATAAGCCACTAAGTGACATGACTTCGTCCACAGAGGACCTCACTAGTCAGATCCGACAGCTGGACCGCAAATTCCGACGAGCATGTGACCAGATCCTTTTGCTGAACAATCAGATCGAAGACCTGCAGACACGCTACGACCGAGCAATGAAGGCAAACAGGCGCTCGTTCCGATACAGCCTACGTCTACGCCTGGCAACACTGGAGGGTGTACGCAACATGTTCTATGAGTACGCGAGTCGGTGTGCAGATGAGTTGGAGGAGCTACAGAACCAGCTGATCGAAGCGGGCGAGGACCCGGACGAACTTGAAACTGACGATGACAATGACAATGCTGACAGGAGCAACAATGATGATAATGAAAATTTTGCTGATGACAATGAGCATTTCAGTGATAATGATGATAGCGGTGGTGGCTCGAAGGAAACTCGTGGACTTCCTCTATCAGGTAGCCATAGTGAATTACTGTCATGATATTTTAGTGTTTCCTCGGGTCAGTTACAGAGAAAATATGCAAATACATTATGCTATATTGAATACTATGAACTGTCTTGTCTTGTAACATCTGAAGAAAACATGTTTTGTTTAAAGACAATGGATGCTTCTGATACCCAGGAATGGATAACTCAGCACATACATCAACAGAGGTCATGATTTGCTGTTGTAAAATGTCAACTTGGAAGTGGGACAGCAAACACTCATTTGGCATGGAGACTGGGCTGTGCATATGACAAGGAAAAGTGCAGCATTACAACTCATGGGTGTGTGGGATGTTTATTTCCAATAATGTCACTAGAGGAGGGGCCATACTATGTGTTGTTTGTTTTGCATAATGACAGTATTGTTTGGTTATAGCCAATTCTGTGCAGAGCGAGATGAATTTTTTTATTTGGATTAATCTACTTTCATCTATGGCTTGTTGCATATATTTAGATATTTATTAAATTTGTTGTGTCATCTCTCAGTTTGTACAAGTAAAAGTTATATGGATTATTAATTAGATATAATATTAGTGGAAAATGTATTTTGCATCTGTTACAGGATAACGTTTCTAAGTTGATTCCTGTTGGTACAATTAAAGTGACCATGATTGTTTCATGAACCCAAGTCATACTCATGAGTCAAGAGTGGTAAAAATATAGTATTTATATATGTAATGAGTAGTGTACTGATATTTGCTGAATCAAGTGTACTTCATCCTGCTGGTGTCTTTTTAGTTTAGATTGTGAGAAGTGGACACGAGGCAACATCAGAACAGTTAACATTTTCTAGGAATCATGGTTTCATTTCTGCTGGCAGAAACCTAATTTCATAAAGACTGCCTAAAATTATTATTAGTTATTCTCTAAAATAAACCACATTCTGATGCAATATTTTAAAGGCAATTGTTCGTGGATCTGGTGTGGAATAATCTGTGACATTATTTACTCATAACTTTTAATCATAAACATGTTGTTTCGCTTGTTTGTAAAATTCACTGAACAACTACAGTTACATGACGATTTAAGACATGGGAAAGCAGACTGGATAAGACAGCATTTGTTCTTGACATTACTAAATCACAAGTTATATAAAGGCTTCATTGATCCACGGTTTTTGTGGATATTATAGTAGAGGCTGTATTAGTGTAATAATCTTGTTTAGCTATAGGATTGTTTTGAATATCATGACTTGTCGAAATTTGAGTGTGGTTTGCACCATAGTGACCATACACCTACCAAAATGGTGCCTCCTTTTAAGATTTCACAATACATGATACAAATTTGGATTTTGTTGATGCATGCTAATTAAATGATGCAGTGAGTACTTCACACTATTGTTCATACATATCTGATGGGTGTTCTTTTGGATCTATGATAAGATAAAATTTAAGGATATTGGTTATTAAACATGCAGCAATAATCCTGTAAGAGCTCTGTAAAACACTGAAAATGAGAGTCCTGGTTGAGGGACAATTTTCTGTTTGACATGAATACAGCCGGAGGTTTTATTATGAGCTTTTTGAATGGGATGCATTTGAAAATGTTCAGTAAACCTCAACAGGGATGCAGTGCAGTTGCAAAGATACTCCTTTCCTGAAACTTAATTACAAGTCTGGATGCTGGAGATGTATGATTGGAAAGCATGCAGCACAAGAACCTTGTGTGTCTGCTAACACAGGAACCTTGTGTGTCTGCTAACACAGGAACCTTGTGTGTCTGCTAACACAGGAACCTTGTGTGTCTGCTAACACAGGAACCTTGTATGTCTGCTAACACAGGAACCTTGTGTGTCTGCTAACACAGGAACCTTGTGTGTTTGCTAACACAGGAACCTTGTGTGTCTGCTAACACAGGAACCTTGTGTGTCTGCTAACACAGGAACCTCATGTGTCTGCTAACACAGGAACCTTGTGTGTCTGCTAACACAGGAACCTTGTGTGTCTGCTAACACAGGAACCTTGTGTGCACTCTCATTGGTTGTGTGACTCCTGCTCCTTCTGAACAGAAATATCCCGTGTTGTCGTCTGGTGAGATGGAGTTGGGGACTTTGGTGAGCCACAAGGGAAGTGCAGTTGGAGGTTTTATAATGTTTAGTCATTTGGGTCAAAGGTCCAATGGACTTATGGCATCACACTGCGTACGCTGTCCACCAGCCGTCATTAGATCCAGTAATTCATCCCATATCTCAGAAACTCTTCATGATCTATTTTTTATAATTTGGCATATACATAATATTAGCGCACTGCCACTATGCACGTCAATGGCTCAAAAACCAGTTCCTTTTCAGTTTGAACTAACTTTTCCTCTTATTTTGCATAGACATATTTCAGTAAAGTGGTAATACACAAGAAAGTTGTACTTGATTGGATATTCCTAATGGCACCTCAAGGCCTCTCAAAACTGAACTGGCTGCAAGCAACCTTGTTCTATGGGAACCAACGCAGGGACGAGCTTCACGAGGCGGCCAGTCTATGACTTTTATCGACCAGCTCCTGCGAGATACTAGTCTCAAAACAGCAGCAGATATCAGAACATGTATGGAGGACCATGATGTTTGGCGTGTCATCGTTGCCTGAGGAGATTCGACCAGATGATGATGAAATGCCTTGTATATTTGCTGACTTGTAGATTCAAGGGCTTGTGTATTCCTGACCGTATGGCCATGTTCCAACTGTCTACTGTTGGTGCACTCTGTCTCACCAGTGACTAGTGATGCTTATGTCAACAACACATTATTTCCATATTACCCTGAAAAGGTGCCATCAGTTTCCACATTAAGGCTATCAATGTCCAGGGTAGAAGGTAACCTGAATGTTAGTAGGGTAGATTAGCTTAAATGTATGTTTTTATTCAAATAATTGTCACAGCTAACAACATTATTACCAATAGTAATAACATTGTTGATAACATGTTGATCACATCTGCAAATAATGTTGTTTTATGAAATTACACTAGTTAATGTATCTGTGACACTAGACAGATTTTTGTTGTCCAGAGAGCATGTAACCAGAGCAGTGTTAATGCATATTGAGCTTAACTTGATAAGCTTTTCTGATTTTGCACAGACATTTCTATGTAGCACCACACAAGAAATCAGTAGTTGATAACATCCTTCTGAAGGCATTTCTCTGTCACATAAAAGGCAAATTGTTTATGGTGTGCCTATTTTTTTCTTCAAAAACGTGTAATTTTTTTCTCAAATGTTATATTGACACTCCTTGTTATAATGCCACTATGATTCACCAAAATCACAATAGAGGCCAAAGGATTTCAAGGCCTCTTGGCTCATTTCTAATAGTGATAGCCAACTCTCCCCCACCACCACTGTACATAGTCACCAGGAAGAAGGCAAAACGAAGTAATTTAGTAGAGACCAAGAAAGTGTGAAATAAAACAGTTACTGTAGTTTTAAAGCATCAGCTGATAAAGTAGCACATCCTGTCCAGTAATCAAAATAATAGGTGTGTATATTTAATCACAGCCACTAACTTCATTTAACCTGGAAAAATCATGCATATGTCATCCTAGTAATTTTATTACTTCAGTGTATGGTGCAGCATTATATACTGTTATGTGAATTAAACTTTATTATTTAAACTATCAGTGGTTGAGTTATCAATACAAGTATCAGAAATTAAATGTTATATTGCATCACCCTTTTATGAGACTTGCATGTTGAGATTATATTTTATTTTAAAATAAATATATGACCATAATTATTTCATATGTGATAATCTAGATATTCCTGTTCACCATGAAACATGACCGATGCATAGGATATGAGATAAGAGATTGATCAGACTGGGTAGTTAGATTGAGTAAAAATATTTATGTAGCTGTCAGAAAGATTAAGTCAAAAATAACTGTAAGATAAGTAAAAAGACCTGGCGGAATATCAATGACAACATTCAGGAATTTTTTTAATATTGGAAATACTATTGTAATCGTACACGCTTAACAACAAACTGAGTAGTTTACATTACACGACACCTGCTGCTAACGCTGGGAGCGGATAACGCCCACCAGATTATCCGTGAACCAATCCGCAAAGAGCAGCTCTCGTAATGTATTCTCGCGGGCCGCGAGATATTGCGCCGCTTCACGGGCGTCATGGCAACGATCTGCTGGGCGTCTTAGACTTACTAGTACCTTCAAAGAATACTAACGTTCATGTAAACATAAACTAAAACTCATTGTCGACGTCGCCTTGCACTATGGACGCCGTTGGCAGTCTAGAATTGGAGTGAGTAGTAGTCATCGTGTGGTGAGACGTGTGTGCCGTAAATAACAATGTTTTACTTGCGCCGCTATGTCTCTACCAGTGGCAGTATGAGTATCATCATCATTATTATGTTTTTGGCGACATCCCACCTTGTCATGGCTTGTCTGGTCTTGTTGGTATACTGACCATGATCATGTATAGGCCTACTAATGCCATAGCCGTACTATCGACATCTTATTCCAGTAATCCACTACCGTCAATTATGAAGACTTCGTGGATAGTGTGCGCATGTTCAAGTGCTGATTAAAAATAATGGTGATGTTCATAGAAATATATATATATATATATATAGTGCAAGTGCATGTAAAAAAACAGCAGTCACGATACGTTAAGCCATATGGTTATGGTATGGATCTGTATGGTGGACTGGATAATCCATGGACTGTCTGGCATAGACAGTCCATAAATACTGTAGACTAGTCCATAGGTACAGTAAAGTGATGGTGTTCCCTGTAGTGTAAGCCTAAAAGTTGGCTGGCCAAAGACAGCAGCAGTGTCATACATATTTGCCAAATGGATGAGACTAGTCACATACAGTCTGACAGAGAAGTGATTTCACGTACTGCTCTACCTCTACGAATTAGGGAAACACTAGCTGATATTCATAGAGCATTGATAATTTCTATAGACAAAACACAATATATAATTTAGATTTTTGATTATGACAATGATGTAGTATAGATCGATGTAGCAGATTTATGATGTGAAGTTTAGTAGTGATTGTTTTTTCGAGGTGCGTAAGCCTAAACTGTGAAAATATGCATAGTTTAATTATTTACTAAGAAAAGATCTTTTGAACACTGCACAACTGTATTTTATAGGCAGTTTATTGTTGATAATTAAACATATGTAGTGAGTTCTTAATTGTCCACACAAAACACACATTGCAGCTAATAAGCACTCTTTCCTACCTGCATCTTATTGGCAGAGCTGTGATGTCATTGCTCTGCATCTCTCTCACTTATTCGCAGAGCTGCTTGGCAAAGGCTTGAAAATAAAGATGTCGACATTTATGCTGAAATGTATTTATACGTGTCATATAGAAACATAACACGCATCTACAAACCTATACAGACAAACATAGCAGATAGTAACATTCTGTCCTACTTGTTTGTTAGTCACAGAGCTGTGACGTCACTGGTCTATAAATAGTTGCAACTTGGTTCCTAATTCACAGAGCAGTGACGTCATTGCTCTGCAAATTGCCAATGGGTTGCAAAATTGCAGTTCAAACCCCCTTCCAGCAACCAATATATTTGTCCAAAGAGGCAAATAAAGCCTTTGCCAATTGAGCACTTATGTAGAATTCAGACCCACCCCAATAAATAACATAAAAGCACAATTATGTAAAAAAATTAAATTGGATTTTCACTTACATTTCATACTATATTGTGTTAATTCAGTCATTTTCTTTTACACATCAGGTCAGTCATTACATATGTTACTGAATAGTCAACTGTTTGTTTACATAAACAAATAATATGTTTTCTACATTACATGCATGTTTTCTTTACAATGAAAGGGATTACCAAAAAACTGATATGGTCACTATGATTTCTCAGGTGGTCACAAGGGTACGCTGGCCAGCGTGTTGACTTTGTCAAGACAGGGGTGATGTGTTTCAAGTGTGGAAACAACATTAAAATCATCAATGACAGTGGGCAGGAGACCGTGTTTAAAGGTTCGGAGGATGGACTAGGAGCAGTGGCTGCTCATGGCATCAAGAAGCTGTTTGCCTTCAGCGACACAAACATCAACCCTAAAATCCACCTCTTCACCTACCCAGACTTCAAAAAGCAGAAGTCACTGAAAGGTAACAGTAATGTTAATGTTCACATAATTGCAGACATGAGGTTTACACAATTATAACATCATTGTAATTATATGAACTACATCATTGATATGAATTACATTTATATGAATTACATCTTATTATGATAGTAAATGCAAAAGTTAACCTCACATGTTTGGCACATAGTAAATGCTGACAAGAATGCAAGTATAATGCTTGTATTTTTGTCAGCCTTAATTATGTAATTTAATAGTAAATGATAAGATATATATGTCAAATGTTTTTATTTGCGAATAGAAAATCATGTTTGACTATAATTGTCATTTATAGGTGGTGCAAAACTTGAGTATGTATCGCTCACATTTTCAACAAGCGAGTACCTTGCAAGTATTTCTGGAGTGCCTGAATTTGAGCTCACCATCTGGTAAGTTGCACAGTATACAAAATATGCAAATATGACATGTCAGTCTGTATGTATTTTACATGTATACATCTTATTCTTTTTGAAAAGTGTAAAAACTATAACACCCATCCTCCAACTTTCCCCTTTTTCCATTTGAAATTGTTTATGAGACAGCGTTATGTTTTTAATTTAAACATCAGACACTCAGTTAAAAGAATTATGTTTTGTGTCCTCTTGCTATCATCTCAGTCATTTTCAGGGCATTTTCCAGTTGTGTGGCGTGTTGTCTCAGGTCACTCAGTTGTGTGCCGTGTTGTCTCAGGTCACTCAGTTGTGTGCCGTGTTGTCTCAGGTCACTCAGTTGTGTGCCGTGTTGTCTCAGGTCACTCAGTTGTGTGGCGTGTTGTCTCAGGTCACTCAGTTGTGTGGCGTGTTGTCTCAGGTCACTCAGTTGTGTGGCGTGTTGTCTCAGGTCACTCAGTTGTGTGCCGTGTTGTCTCAGGTCACTCAGTTGTGTGCCGTGTTGTCTCAGGTCACTCAGTTGTGTGCCGTGTTGTCTCAGGTCACTCAGTTGTGTGGCGTGTTGTCTCAGGTCACTCAGTTGTGTGCCGTGTTGTCTCAGGTCACTCAGTTGTGTGGCGTGTTGTCTCAGGTCACTCAGTTGTGTGCGCGTGTTGTCTCAGGTCACTCAGTTGTGTGCCGTGTTGTCTCAGGTCACTCAGTTGTGTGCCGTGTTGTTTCAGGTCACTCAGTTGTGTGGCGTGTTGTCTCAGGTCACTCAGTTGTGTGGCGTGTTGTCTCAGGTCACTCAGTTGTGTGCCGTGTTGTCTCAGGTCACTCAGTTGTGTGCCGTGTTGTCTCAGGTCACTCAGTTGTGTGCCGTGTTGTCTCAGGTCACTCAGTTGTGTGCCGTGTTGTCTCAGGTCACTCAGTTGTGTGGCGTGTTGTCTCAGGTCACTCAGTTGTGTGCCGTGTTGTCTCAGGTCACTCAGTTGTGTGCCGTGTTGTCTCAGGTCACTCAGTTGTGTGCCGTGTTGTCTCAGGTCACTCAGTTGTGTGGCGTGTTGTCTCAGGTCACTCAGTTGTGTGGCGTGTTGTCTCAGGTCACTCAGTTGTGTGGCGTGTTGTCTCAGGTCACTCAGTTGTGTGCCGTGTTGTCTCAGGTCACTCAGTTGTGTGCCGTGTTGTCTCA
Source organism: Ridgeia piscesae (assembly GCA_025642075.2). NCBI lineage: Eukaryota > Metazoa > Annelida > Polychaeta > Sabellida > Siboglinidae > Ridgeia > Ridgeia piscesae. The sequence continues at coordinate 863,567 of JAODUO010000017.1, read as the reverse complement.
GGTCACTCAGTTGTGTGCCGTGTTGTCTCAGGTCACTCAGTTGTGTGCCGTGTTGTCTCAGGTCACTCAGTTGTGTGCCGTGTTGTCTCAGGTCACTCAGTTGTGTGGCGTGTTGTCTCAGGTCACTCAGTTGTGTGCCGTGTTGTCTCAGGTCACTCAGTTGTGTGCCGTGTTGTCTCAGGTCACTCAGTTGTGTGGCGTGTTGTCTCAGGTCACTCAGTTGTGTGCCGTGTTGTCTCAGGTCACTCAGTTGTGTGCCGTGTTGTCTCAGGTCACTCAGTTGTGTGGCGTGTTGTCTCAGGTCACTCAGTTGTGTGCCGTGTTGTCTCAGGTCACTCAGTTGTGTGCCGTGTTGTCTCAGGTCACTCAGTTGTGTGCTGTGTTGACTCAGGTCACTCAGTTGTGTGCCGTGTTGTCTCAGGTCACTCAGTTGTGTGCCGTGTTGTCTCAGGTCACTCAGTTGTTGTGGACAATACTAAATTTATATCTGAATGACCATTGTAGTTTGCACAGTGATGGCTTAACGCTTTCCAGATAAGTTGTGCTGCTGTTTGACATGCCTTTCTGCCAGAAGATGAAGTGTAGACCTTCTTGAGAAGTATCCTAAGGACTGGATATGGAATGATACAGGAAACTGACCTTAGATATTACTCAACTGTGTTACATTACTCATATACTATATATTAAATAATACAATGGTTGATTTCTTAGTTGGATATTGGGGTTTATTTGTTGATTATCTCCATGCATGCATTTTTGACAGACCAGGATGTAATAAAGAAAGACATTGTGTGTTGTGTCAGGAATTTCCAGGATGGGCAGAAGCTGATTAGTGAAAGTCTTGGCGAAAAGCCCCAACACCACATCGCCTTCAACCCCGCTGACTGGCATCAAGTGTGCACCAGCACACAGAAAGAGGTCACCTTGTGGACTCTGGAACAGTGTGACACTCACACTATTTGCAGCAAGAAGTAAGTTTGTGGAGCACTGATCTCCTGGGCAATGTGGTCACTGTAGTGAGACTATTAATCTCAAGGGTAATGTGGTCATTGTAGTGGGACACACACCCCCATGGGTAATCTGGTTGTCTTAGTGGGACACACATCTCCACGGGTAATGTGGTCGTTTTAGTGGAATACCCATCTCCATGGGTAATGTGGTCGTCTTAGTGGGACAGTCACACCCATCTCCATGTGTAATGTGGTCATTGTAGTAGGACACTCATCTCCATGTGTAATGTGGTCATTGTAGTAGGACACTCATCTCCATGTGTAATGTGGTCATTGTAGTAGGACACTCATCTCCATGTGTAATGTGGTCATTGTAGTAGGACACTCATCTCCATGGGTAATGTGGTCATTGTAGTAGGACACTCATCTCCATGGGTAATGTGGTCATTGTAGTAGGACACTCATCTCCATGGGTAATGTGGTCATTGTAGTAGGACACTCATCTCCATGTGTAATGTGGTCATTGTAATAGGACACTCATCTCCATGGGTAATGTGGTCATTGTAGTAGGACACTCATCTCCATGGGTAATGTGGTCATTGTAGTAGGACACTCATCTCCATGGGTAATGTGGTCATTGTAGTAGGACACTCATCTCCATGGGTAATGTGGTCATTGTAGTAGGACACTCATCTCCATGGGTAATGTGGTCATTGTAGTAGGACACTCATCTCCATGGGTAATGTGGTCATTGTAGTAGGACACTCATCTCCATGTGTAATGTGGTCATTGTAGTAGGACACTCATCTCCATGTGTAATGTGGTCATTGTAGTAGGACACTCATCTCCATGTGTAATGTGGTCATTGTAGTAGGACACTCATCTCCATGGGTAATGTGGTCATTGTAGTAGGACACTCATCTCCATGGGTAATGTGGTCATTGTAGTGGACACTCATCTCCATGGGTAATGTGGTCATTGTAGTAGGACACTCATCTCCATGGGTAATGTGGTCATTGTAGTAGGACACTCATCTCCATGGGTAATGTGGTCATTGTAGTAGGACACTCATCTCCATGGGTAATGTGGTCATTGTAGTAGGACACTCATCTCCATGGGTAATGTGGTCATTGTAGTAGGACACTCATCTCCATGGGTAATGTGGTCATTGTAGTAGGACACTCATCTCCATGGGTAATGTGGTCATTGTAATAGGACACTCATCTCCATGGGTAATGTGGTCATTGTAGTAGGACACTCATCTCCATGTGTAATGTGGTCATTGTAGTAGGACACTCATCTCCATGGGTAATGTGGTCATTGTAGTAGGACACTCATCTCCATGGGTAATGTGGTCATTGTAGTAGGACACTCATCTCCATGGGTAATGTGGTCATTGTAGTAGGACACTCATCTCCATGGGTAATGTGGTCATTGTAGTAGGACACTCATCTCCATGGGTAATGTGGTCATTGTAATAGGACACTCATCTCCATGTGTAATGTGGTCATTGTAGTAGGACACTCATCTCCATGGGTAATGTGGTCATTGTAGTAGGACACTCATCTCCATGGGTAATGTGGTCATTGTAGTAGGACACTCATCTCCATGGGTAATGTGGTCATTGTAGTAGGACACTCATCTCCATGTGTAATGTGGTCATTGTAATAGGACACTCATCTCCATGTGTAATGTGGTCATTGTAGTAGGACACTCATCTCCATGGGTAATGTGGTCATTGTAGTAGGACACTCATCTCCATGTGTAATGTGGTCATTGTAGTAGGACACTCATCTCCATGTGTAATGTGGTCATTGTAGTAGGACACTCATCTCCATGTGTAATGTGGTCATTGTAGTAGGACACTCATCTCCATGGGTAATGTGGTCATTGTAGTAGGACACTCATCTCCATGGGTAATGTGGTCATTGTAGTAGGACACTCATCTCCATGGGTAATGTGGTCATTGTAGTAGGACACTCATCTCCATGTGTAATGTGGTCATTGTAGTAGGACACTCATCTCCATGGGTAATGTGGTCATTGTAGTAGGACACTCATCTCCATGTGTAATGTGGTCATTGTAGTAGGACACTCATCTCCATGTGTAATGTGGTCATTGTAGTAGGACACTTCATCTCCATGGGTAATGTGGTCATTGTAGTAGGACACTCATCTCCATGTGTAATGTGGTCATTGTAGTAGGACACTCATCTCCATGGGTAATGTGGTCATTGTAGTAGGACACTCATCTCCATGGGTAATGTGGTCATTGTAGTAGGACACTCATCTCCATGGGTAATGTGGTCATTGTAGTAGGACACTCATCTCCATGTGTAATGTGGTCATTGTAATAGGACACTCATCTCCATGTGTAATGTGGTCATTGTAGTAGGACACTCATCTCCATGTGTAATGTGGTCATTGTAGTAGGACACTCATCTCCATGTGTAATGTGGTCATTGTAATAGGACACTCATCTCCATGTGTAATGTGGTCATTGTAGTAGGACACTCATCTCCATGTGTAATGTGGTCATTGTAGTAGGACACTCATCTCCATGTGTAATGTGGTCATTGTAGTAGGACATTCCTCTCCATGTGTAATGTGGTCATTGTAGTAGGACATTCTCTCCATGGGTAATGTGGTCATTGTAGGGAGGACACTTTATCTCCATGGGTAATGTGGTCATTGTAGTAGGACACTCATCTCCATGTGTAATGTGGTCATTGTAGTAGGACACTCATCCATGGTAATGTGGTCATTGTAGTAGGACACTCATCTCCATGGGTAATGTGGTCATTGTAGTAGGACACCATCTCCATGGTAATGTGGTCATTGTAGTAGGACACCATCTCCATGGTAATGTGGTCATTGTAGTAGGACACTCATCTCCATGGGTAATGTGGTCATTGTAGTAGGACACTCATCTCCATGGTAATGTGGTCATTGTAGTAGGACACTCATCTCCATGGGTAATGTGGTCATTGTAGTAGGACACCATCTCCATGGTAATGTGGTCATTGTAGTAGGACACTCATCTCCATGGGTAATGTGGTCATTGAAATAGGACACTCATCTCCATGGTAATGTGGTCATTGTAGTAGGACACCATCTCCATGGTAATGTGGTCATTGTAGTAGGACACTCATCTCCATGGGTAATGTGGTCATTGTAGTAGGACACTCATCTCCATGGTAATGTGGTCATTGAAATAGGACACTCATCTCCATGGTAATGTGGTCATTGTAGTAGGACACTCATCTCCATGGGTAATGTGGTCATTGTATAGGACACTCATCTCCATGGGTAATGTGGTCATTGTAGTAGGAACTCTTCCCCATGGGTAATGTGGTCATTGTAGTAGGACACTCATCTCCATGGGTAATGTGGTCATTGTATAGGACACTCATCTCCATGGGTAATGTGGTCATTGTAGTAGGACACTCATCTCCATGGTAATGTGGTCATTGTAGTAGGACATCTCTCCATGGGTAATGTGGTCATTGTAGTAGGACATCTTCTCCATGGGTAATGTGGTCATTGTAGTAGGACACTCTTCTCCATGGGTAATGTGGTCATTGTATAGGACACTCATCTCCATGTGTAATGTGGTCATTGAAATAGGACACTCATCTCCATGGTAATGTGGTCATTGTAATAGGGGACACTCATCTCCATGGGTAATGTGGTCATTGTATAGGAACTCATCTCCATGGGTAATGTGGTCATTGTAGTAGGAACTCATCTCCATGGGTAATGTGGTCATTGTAGTAGGAACTCATCTCCATGGGTAATGTGGTCATTGTATAGGACACTCATCTCCATGTGTAATGTGGTCATTGTAGTAGGACATCTCTCCATGGGAAAGTGGTCATTGTAGTAGGAACTCATCTCCATGGGTAATGTGGTCATTGAAATGGACACTCATCTCCATGGGTAATGTGGTCATTGTAGTAGGACACTCATCTCCATGGGTAATGTGGTCATTGTAGTAGGACACCATCTCCATGGGTAATGTGGTCATTGTAGTAGGAACTCATCTCCATGGGTAATGTGGTCATTGAAATAGGACACTCATCTCCATGTGTAATGTGGTCATTGTAGTAGGACATCTCTCCATGGGTAATGTGGTCATTGTAGTAGGAATCTCTCCATGGGTAATGTGGTCATTGAAATAGGACACTCATCTCCATGGTAATGTGGTCATTGTATAGGACACTCATCTCCATGGTAATGTGGTCATTGTAGTAGGACACTCATCTCCATGGGTAATGTGGTCATTGTAGTAGGACACTCTCTCCATGGGTAATGTGGTCATTGAAATAGGACACTCATCTCCATGGTAATGTGGTCATTGTATAGGACACTCATCTCCATGGGTAATGTGGTCATTGTAGTAGGAACTCATCTCCATGGGTAATGTGGTCATTGTAGTAGGACACTCTTCTCCATGGGTAATGTGGTCATTGTAATAGGACACTCATCTCCATGGGTAATGTGGTCATTGTATAGGACACTCATCTCCATGGGTAATGTGGTCATTGTATAGGACACTCATCTCCATGGGTAATGTGGTCATTGTAGTAGGACACTCATCTCCATGTGTAATGTGGTCATTGTAGTAGGACACTCATCTCCATGGGTAATGTGGTCATTGTAGTAGGACACTCTTCTCCATGGGTAATGTGGTCATTGTAGTAGGACACTCATCTCCATGGGTAATGTGGTCATTGTAGTAGGACACTCATCTCCATGGGTAATGTGGTCATTGAAATAGGACACTCATCTCCATGTGTAATGTGGTCATTGAAATAGGACACTCTCTCCATGGGTAATGTGGTCATTGTAGTAGGACACTCATCTCCATGGGTAATGTGGTCATTGTAGTAGGACACTCATCTCCATGTGTAATGTGGTCATTGTAGTAGGACACCTCTCCATGTGTAATGTGGTCATTGTATAGGACACTCATCTCCATGGTAATGTGGTCATTGTAGTAGGACACTCATCTCCATGGGTAATGTGGTCATTGTAGTAGGACACCATCTCCATGGGTAATGTGGTCATTGTAGTAGGACACTCTCTCCATGGTAATGTGGTCATTGTAGTAGGACA
>JAODUO010000017.1:787500-847500 GCA_025642075.2 Ridgeia piscesae | reverse complement strand
CATCCCAGATATTCACACCTGAAAGCAGCGAGCTTAGGGATGACCTTTTATGTGCACAAAGCAAAGCATTAATTTAAGTCACCCTAATAATATATAATGGAGCACTTGCGATATTTACCCCCACGAAACGTGGCTGTTAGCGACTATTAACATAAAACCCGCTAGATTGTAACAATGAAGATCAATCACTTCGAATATACCTGAGCTTATGTTTACTCAAATGTTAAGTGTGTATGACACGTAACAGTTGCGGATAATAAGGGTTTGAATTGAATCGTTGTGTTGTAGAAACATTGTATTACAAACGATGCATGTGTTAATAGTAATGGGAATGTGATAGCTGTTGCCTTCGAGCAAGTTAATAATGCTTTTGCAACATGCTTATGGTTAATAGTTTTTGATAAATATGTATGTATGTAATATATATATATATATATATATATATATATATATATATACATATATAATAATATTAATAATATATATATATATATATATATATATATATATATATTATATATATATATATATATATATATTTATATATATATATATATACATATATATATATATATATATATATATATATATTGTGTGTGTGTGGGGGGTGGGTGTGTATATATATATATTGCTGATGAAGGTGATGGTGATGTTGATACTGATTAATAACTATAATAATAATAGTAGTCAGCCTGTAAAAATACATAGTTTTGTTTCATTGTATTTAAACGTATTAACATTCAGTAGTTAGTAGTGCAAATGTATTTATTCAAGTAATGGATGGTGTCTAGTGTTAAACCACCAGCATGGCGGCACCAGAACCAGTATAATACCGCTTAACCGATTATCGCTCGGCTGCGTAACTTCGCCGAGAACACAGTCTGATGTATTTACCGACGTTATCCGTGTGAGGTTAAACAATGCTGCCACCTCACGGATAAAAGTTAATCCTGCCGTAATTCCTATTTTATAGACAATTGCAAATTTGTATGTTTAATTATGTTTTACTTAATATAAGTTTACTTTTATATAGGTTTTTTTTAGTATAGCATTATCAGATAAGACGGTATCTTTATTTTATTTGTTATTTCAAATTCGGCCTTAAAACTAATGAGCGTATCAACTCTAATCTGGGTTAAAGCCGCCCTGTCGGTTAAATCGGCAGCTCATTAAATCCCTAGGCGGAGTTGAGGGGCTGAAAACTGCTGCCCCTCACGGAGTCTGGTTAATCGATGCTAGAACCAGAGGGACAGATGTGGAGAAAATGGAAGCACATTAGCCAGGCTACCATCCGGACTGAATCAAAATTAATTACTGAGTAACGAGCAACCGTGTTAGTTATTAGTATTAATCTTTTCTTAGTATAAGCATTTTTATTATCTTGTTATTAATCAAATTATAATCATGTACATCATGTACTACTAGAGGTAGAAATTATTGTGTATTTTTAAAGGGCGTCCCGATGCTTCAAGTAGTTTAGATCTTATTGGCGTCCTAGCATTCATTATTAACACATGTTCTGTGTATGTTGTATTGCATTGTGTTGTATATATGCCACATAAAGTGAACGTTAAAGTTAAATTAATTACCTACGAGTTGCTTATATCAACGTAATTGAGAACGGACGAGACCCAAAATAATGAGGTGACTGTTTGATGTCCTGAAATAATCTCAGTAATGGATATCACGGGAACATGACACGAATGACACGTGTTGTCACCAGACGAACAAACATGAACGCCACGAGGTGAATAAGAAGAAAACTAATGACTCACTAATAAGTCGCCAAGAATTATTGATCAAACATGAGGCACTGCTTGCTTAATGAATGTTAATCAAATAACAGTTTCAGTGACCAATGCCGAGCAATGTTTAAACTAACCTCTGTCTCTGACGCAGTGAAACGAGATGTTGATGCCAAACGTCCAGGGGCCGAGGTTATAAAACCGTACTCTGTGCTCAGACTCAGATTTCATGCTCAGCTGAGAATCCGTGCTCACGGTGGTTATAAAACGTCTTGAGTACATACTGAACTGAGCACGCAGCCTTGAGCATATGCTCAACCGCGAGTTAATGAGAGTTCGTTTGACGAAGCGACGGTGTTTTTTTCGAAAATAGACGCAGCGGAAATGGAACTCTCTGGTTGACGAAGATAACAAATCTGCAACTATTTATAAACAATATCAACTTCCGACTATAACGCGATGATGGAAGACCTTCGCAGTTGTGACGTTTATTTTTTTGGAAAAACGAAGGGAACATCGACATAATAACTTTGCATGGTTACGGAACGTACTTCGCAATGAACAACGGAAGAGAAATGACGCATAAATCAAAAGATGAAATAGTACATAAATTCACAGTATTAGCCTGCATTTGTCCCGCTGTACTCTACTGTACACGTAGTGTAGACGCAGTACTAGTAGTGTTGTCTGTTGACTGTATAATAGTATAGTAGTGACTAGTGACGAGTAGTGTAGACTGTAGTGTATTAAGCATGACCATAGCCATAGGTCAGGCCATGCCCATGCGGGCTCAACGGCAACGCCAACTGCAACTCCCGGACAACGGAACGGTGTCGATGTATGTCAACATCCGCTAGATGGCAGCATCGCTCGGTCTCCGCGTAACGCTTTCCAGAAATGGCGCAGGTTTTTTGCCGCCTAAGCCACTGGCTGGATCACATGGTCTCGGAAAACGGCGTGTTTCTCGCTATGCATACTAATTGTGTTTACTGTTGACATTGATATCGACCAATGAATGAATCAGAAGATGATCGGCCGGAAAAATATGTTACATTGCATTCGGCCGTGAATGATTAAGGTTGGTGAACTTTGCGTTGCGTTTATTTATAAAAATGCTAATATATATTCGCGTGTAACCTAAAAAAATTTAAGTGTAACCCACATCTACGGCATCTTAGCTTTCATATGGTACACATGTGAACTATGTATGTCAACGCATAATGCGAGGAAATCCCCCCACAAACGGGTGGTATCGGGACAGTTTGGAGCGTTTTTCGTGTCGCTCAGAGCTGCGGCCTGCACTGTTCATAATTTATGCGTTCAGGCGCCATTAACATTGCGTGGCATTTGCAACGGCCAACGTACGCGCAACTGATCTTGTAATCTGTGCCATCCTCATGTTATGACTATCAGTTAAATATTAGAGAGTTATTATTAAATATATGTTGCATATGTGCAAATCAGTGTTTTTTTAGGAAAATAGTACATTACATTCCGATAGGGGCGCAATGGTAGATTTGTCCTATGAATCAGGTCCAAAATCTGAGGCCGGTCTGGGCCGCCATTGCTGTAGTGACGCCGAAAACGGGGATTCCCCAAGAATGTTTGCCAGCATTATGCAAATGATTGTTCGACCTATTTTGATGATCACATGAACCAATGAAAGATTGAACTACGTCATAGCGAAATTCCCGGGTTTTTTCCGACGACTGCAACCGAGGTGAGTGGACGTTTACTTTTACGTTGTGATAAATCGTTATTGCGAGTAGAACTTTTCTACTTCACGCAGAGATTTATATTTATATCTACGTTAAAATAGTATTTATGTTATCTATGTGGACCTGCGTGCAAGAACGCACGAGCGCATTACAAATAGGCATGGCGCACGCAGTTTGGCGTTTAAAATTGAACTTTGTCAGCGGTGCGCGCGGTGGTGCGCACGGTGCTCGCGGCACGTACGCCACGTTGCATAATGATGTTCGACGGGACGCGCGCTGTGTTAAAATGCTTTTACATGGAGTACAAAATATATGCATTGAAGTTTTTTTTAAATCTTTAAAAATATGTCATATTTTTAATTGATTTATAGCTGTTCTTCTGGGTCTGTGAATGTGAGAGTAGACTGAAGCGGTCCAATATTCGTATGTTCAATTCGTATGTCCTGCAAGCGTGGCGTAGTTAATATAGGAATGTAAGGTCACGCCATTTCATACGATTCTAAATCAGCACAGTCAAAACTCGTTGCGCTTCAATCCTGATGTATTTTTGGTAAATAAATAATTGTGAATGTATAATTGTTGAATGACATAAATTATTTCTAGTTTTCTAAATAGGCGAAAATATTAATTCACACTTTGAAAGCTTTATGACCGTGGTATGTTTTGACTGGACCTGGGCTGGTTTTTTTAATTATTGATAATAAATTGTTTAACATTAAATTCACCGCCATCACTACTTTTCGATGATGTACAACATTAGATATTGTTATTGAGGTGTTGCCTTCATTTCTGTTGTATTGAAATTGTACATTTATATACAATTAACGTTTTTTAAAAGACAATGCCACAATGTTGTAATCAGTGAAACAACAAACATGCTATATGAAGCCTGGTGAAATTATCACCGAAATTACCACGGGAGATTTGTCTCTGCTCCTCTAGATTTTTCTTTAGACATATAACTTTGTAATATAATTATGTAGTTAGGTATAGATAATATATATATGCTCGAAGATGCCTGGACCAGCGAGCTTCTGTGACAGGCATCTGTGAGCAAATAATATATTATTTATATTTTGCTATTCAGAGCTATTATGTATAAGAATAAACATTACATATATATATATATATATATATATATATATATATATAGATAGATAGATAGATAGATAGATAGATAGATAGATAGATAGATAGATAGATAGATAGATAGATAGATAGATAGATAGATAGATAGATAGATAGATAGATAGATAGATAGATAGATAGATAGATAGATAGATAGATAGATAGATAGATAGATAGATAGATAGATAGATAGATAGATAGATAGATAGATAGATAGATAGATAGATAGATAATATATATATATACTCGACGATGCCTGGGCAGGCATCTGAGAGCAAATAATAAATAAATTATATTTATTGTTGATATATTTATTGTTGTTACATTCAAATGCAAACTCATACAAACATTGTCGCATACCCACTTACAGAGACAGAAGATTCACACTGTCACCTCCATGTTGGTTTCTGTCATGAATCATGACACTGATGCAAAATCGGTGTTGTGTACACTAAGAACAGTGTGGTAAAACTGCACTACTAAAATGTATGACATAGTAAGACAAATCTAATCTCTATATTTATTTTTTCCAGAAAATGCAATCGACGAAAGTAAAACGTGTGAATGTAAACATTGACATGCAGCATGCTTGGATTTTCAACACTGGAATAACAACATATTATATACACTGAGTGTGTAGTGCCCCGTGAACATTGGCATACAATGCGCTTGGATTTATGACACTGGACTGACAATATATGCAATGAGTCTGTAGTGTCTTGTGAACATTGGCATGTGGATATATCAGTGCTTTGAACAATGATACACATTGAAACCTGGTGGTGTAGTTGGTACCTGATGTGGCTTATGAACATCGATACACTTCACTTGGCACTGATTGCCACTGAACTTAAATATTATAAACATTGAGTCAGCAATGCATTAAATTTTTACTGTCAGTTCTCATTACATGCAATGAAGCTGATTGGTTGTTGTACTTCTATTTCACTCGTTTCCCATGTGTACATGTCGGCTGCATACTGTGAACAATATAGAATATTATTTCATATTAAAATGCGAGACATTGTACAAAACAAAGTTGATCGCAGTATTATTGGGTTTACTTTGTACTGTGATACATGTTAAGTCTATGGATGACCTATTCAAGAAAGTATATATATATATATATATATATATATATATATATATATATAGACCTGTGAAAGTACATCAATTGAGTTAAATTCAGTTTATAGTATTGATTATTTCATAATATTTTGATTAACAGTGTAATTCTATGTCTGTCTAGAGAACATCGCAGTGTTTGTCACAATGAATAGCAAAGTAATGCCACAGTTACTTTTAATTTAGTTGAACCGTATATAAAGTTAAAGAAATATTACACTGGACATTAAATACTGGCAATTAGGTCAAGGTTAAAAGTTAATACACAATTTTGTTGGTAAACATGTACACATTTTCTACTTCAATAATTCAAAACATGTTACAATCAATGTGTCGCACTTCATAAATCAAATAGGATATTTGCAAAAAATAAATAGATCAATGGTCATTCTAGGTCAATTAACTAGATCGTCAAGGTCACAATACAATTGCCCACATTCATTGATTAGTTATGATTAATTTTAGCACTGAAATTTTCACAATAACAATATTCTGACAAATACAATTAGGTCAAGGTCAACTTTAAAAAGAAATGTCATTGATCATGGTTCACACTCTGATCGATATGCCATTATTTTGACTTTATGAACATAAATGATACATTTCAACAAACATGTATGTGGAATTACAAACTATTCAGTTTATGAATTGCACTTAATATAATTAGGTCATCTCTCAATATAGATCACCTGCCAGCATTAGTCAGTTATCTAGGTGACGCCAAGGTCATATCAAGGTCACGTGATATGGGGGTCAATACTTGGTTATTAATATTTGATGTTACATAAATACCTTATTAGAACAATATTCTGGCCAATACAATTATGTCAAGGTCAACTTAAAAAAAGAAATGTCATATCTTTTGGTTTCATTGTCTGCCACTTGGCGGCAGCACAATTTTCAGGTCACAGAAAATGGATATGAAAACTGTGGACACAATGGCCTGTTTTTCTGACTCTAAAATGTCGAATAACTTTGTTAATAATAAAGCTATTGAAAAAAATCAAAAAGTGTTGTAAACTACACAGCATACACTATCACACGAAAGTGTTTAAATGATTCTATGACAATTTTGTGAGTGTGACTGCGACCTACTTCAATTTTAATCACTACAGGAAAACATTATTAATCTGATCAATCCACATCTTAAACAGTTGATTTTTAGTTTTTAGATTACTATTTTATGATAGAAAATACAGACAGTTAATATTTCCCCTTTAATATACACAACTCAAAAACTGTAATTCACATTTTATAATTTTACTATTTAGTTTACAGTAAAGAATACGGATAAGTTACGATATCAAAGTTAACTTATATATAGTTAAGTTTAATATTACATTTGTTAGTTAAAAAACCCATTTCCTGTTCAATTGAGGTTTTTTTGATAGAGTTAAGTGCTGTAATTTGTAATTTAATATGTTGTAGTGTTGTATGCATTATTGATTGTAATGTATTGAATTGTAGGCATTACTCCTGACATGGGTCGACTCATCAGCAAGTTGGAGAATTCACCATGGACTATCACAGAAATTGTGAACTTCAATGCATATCGCATGGGCTTATGCACATTACCTATAGTGAAACCTGTGTGAATGTCAATGATGGCAATGCTCGCATGGGTCAATGTGCAGTGTATAGACTTGAAGAACATTGGGAATTGTACATACTGCTACTACAATGTTTCCATTCTTCAACAACTGGCAGAACAGTGACATCAGCAGAAATCGATGGCTTGGCTATTGATGCATAGTCTACACCTGTTGCACAACTGGAAATTATGTGTAGTGAAATGAACTCATCAATAAAAAGTTAATGCAAATGCAGTGGGCCAAATATAGAAAAACATGGGAATGTAGGTCAACTGTGAAGGTCATGTGAAGGTCACAAAATAAATAACGTCAAAGGATTTATCAAGATTCATGGTGAATTTATGAATTAATTATGCATTAAATTCCAGTATGTAGGTCAGATGTGAAATATAGGTCAAATAATTAGGTCAAGTTCTAATAACCGTTTAAAGTGTCCATAAAGTTGTAATATTGACAGTTTTGATATTTAAATGTTAACAAGGCTAATTTCTTAAACAATTTCACCTAAATTATACCATTAATAGGAAGTAATACCATAATGTGGGTCAAATCTAGGTCAGATATATTTTTTATATAAGAATTATTAAATGTTTTTAAACGGATAAAAAATACTGCAGGTCTGGCTGTACCTGATTCCACAAATTAGGGCCCTTAATACTAATGCACATCACTTTATATGTCATTCTACTATATTTATTTTGTAATTAGTGGTTGTATTGCATATATTATGATTGTGACTATCACATACTCTCTCAAACTAAGTTAACATGTTCTGGAAGTAAATTGTTGTTAACTTAAACATAAACACCATAATGTTGAAATCAATCATATCGTACACTCATATAGAGTATTAAAATAACAAATGATAGATTTTGATTATGACAAGTACCCTTCATCTTTATATATTCTTATTCGGGTTTCTCATATCCATTTCCCTACACTTCATAGTACACAGTATATAACATATGACTATTTTACATGTGCTTAACTCTATTCATAATGGACACATTCTTAGACATTTTATTTTTTATGTGTAATTTTATTTTTGATCGGTAATTCCAACATATCTGACAGTACATTGTGTAGTATAACATTTTCTATATAATTTCCATTTATGCTAATTGTGAGATTGGTGTCATCAGCAAATAGTATACATGTCATAGCAGTTGATACTTTTCACATGCAAAACATTATAGACTAAATAAAATTGGACCAAGTATGGAACCTTGTGATACACCACATGTTTATTTTTTGGTAAGTTGAATGTGTGTCGTTCATAGATACATGCTGTTTTCTCGTGTTCAGTTGGCTATGTAACCATGTCTATACTATAATTCTAATGCCATGATGTTCTAGTTTCTGTAGACAAATGCTGTTGTCAACAGTGTTAAATGCCTTATTTTTTTTAAATATGTAAAACTGCTTTTGATGATCATGAGTTATTCATTGCTGTTGTTAATCCCGCTACCAATTCTAATATTGCAATTAGAGTCTTGTTCTAAATCCATACTGCCAATTGTACAGTTTTTTAACATTCAAGAAAGACTTGAATTGTTGAATATGTGCTTAAAATATTTTAGAATACCGGCATATGGTATTACCATCTTAATTAGGCATTCATCAACATCATCATGATCTTTTATGTTTAGCATTGTTTACTAGGGCCAATATATCTTCATCAGTAAAAGGTTTAATGGGCCTTATATCCTTTCATTCATGTAATGCATAAAATTATTGGGGCATTTGGGAATCTGTTTTGGCTAGTGCTTAACCTGTAGCTGAATTTGAAAATAATTAATTTAAACTTTTGCAATATTCTTTCTGCCACTGATTTTATTTGCTTTCTTTAAAGGGAACCAAAAGGGAAATATTGCATTGTTATTCATTATTATTTGTTTTATTTTATCCTACTTTGAATGGTATATATCACGTTTGCATGAACAGAGGCATAAAAATAAGGTAAAGCTACATGTCAATAACACTAAAAAACAGCTGAATGCAAGCCAGATCATAGACGTCATAGTCAATCCGCATGAACGATAATATAGGCACTTTGATATCACTCGCTAAATAACTTTTCAAAAGTACTGCCTTTCGAGTTTCGTAGCTACGCATGCAGTTCCTATTTTCAGGTTGACCGCTCTGAAAGTGCCAACATGACTGCTATATTTTTCAGTAAACATATTATTCAAACATTAAAAAATAGCATTGCGAATGTTGTTTTCAATCATTCATGTTATTTGTTCAGTGAGAGAACAAATTACAAATTATGTGTGCTGTATCAGTTCAGATACTCATACAACATTGATATTAGGAAATGTTTCAGGCTTACAGTAAAGGATGAATAATTAGCTATGATGAGACATAACTTATGTACTGTAAAAAAAATCACTTTGCAAATTTGCAATATTATTGCCTTTATTGGTAGTTTCTTGAAATATTGGGGACACACTGAGCAAACATGAAGAAACATTAACAGACTAGCATAATATACTAGATGGAACGTGGACTTGTAGATATCGCATAAGATCACTCTATCCAATACAACACTAGATCTTCGGGTAAACACTAGGTAAACATTTGGAACCAGTTTCTTCTCCACCACAATGAGTGGAATTCTCTACCCTCAACCATTGTGTCGTTCAAATCACTAATATAATTCAACAAAAAAATTATCCAATGGTTTAGCAAGTAAGTCAGATGATCCACCATGCACATTAGCGTGATGCCTCAATATGACATTTTGCCAGTTAACAATATACATTGTCATAGATATTCCTGTTCGTTTAATATTTTGAGGTGCCAACATTTGTGTTGAGCAGCATCACCATCTATCTATCTGTGCAGGCACTGTGCAATAATATGGACACTAATAAAAGCAACTCAGTATCTGTCACTCTTGTCAGCTGTCAAATTAAGATCTTAGTGAGTGTATGTCATCTGCCAGAAAACTTCTGTACTCTATCCATGACCCGTTCCATCCTTACAGTCCCATTTGCTTTCTTGATAAATGTATCTAGCCTAATCCTGTCATGGTTGTTGATATTGCCACTTCCAACACACTGCACCAAAGTAAAGGACACTGTTCACTATTACACTGTAACATATATGCTGCTGATTTGGCGCAGATTGAAGGATCTTTTTTCATATAAAAACATAGTAAATTCAAACAGTCAATATTTAGCACTACAGCATGTCCTGTTTATTTATAGGGATGGAACCATGGCTATAGCAAGAACGTCCGGCCAAGTCCTAGCGAACCCTGACAACATGGCTGTTTTCTGGTCAGGACGCAAACAATTGGAGCTGTAGAAGACACTACAGCTGTATGTTTACCTGCAGATCCACCAGCCCATAGCAGACAGAAAGAGAGAATGGTGAATTACATCTTTGTCAGAACTCTGGCCTGGCCGCTGCCCACAATGACTGTCCATGTCGGAATTGCAGTCCTTGGTACAGATATGCCCAAGCTAATTAAACAAGATCTGCTGGTGTCAAGAGTCAGTTGATTTGTTCATAATCAATCCAACTGCTTATTTACAAATCAAATGATAATTTGTAAGGGCAGCAGTCAACAAGTGCTGAGTGTTATCCCATATCTTGTTCTCCGCTGAGAGCACAGAAGTTTCATCTTATGGCTGGTATACACTGGTATGACTCTCTGTACCCTTCGACCAAGCCTGCCATGGATCCACCAGGTAAAACTCTCTGTATATGGCCGACTTGGACACCTGAAATAAAATAAGGCCTAAATAAATTTATCAACTATGTATAGTGGCGCAGTGGTTTAAAGTTTTGGACTCGGCTTCAGACTCTCAACTACGAGAACGAAACCATGTGGTGCTGTGTCGAACCTTGGGCAAATCTGTTCATCCGTCATTGCTCCAATTCACTCAGCTGTGTAAACAAGTAACTGGCTATAGACGATGGTGGATATTTGTACACAAACCGTCTTGATTAATTAATTACAGCTTGGCTGGATGCTTCCCACAGTCATGAGATGGTGTTTAATTAAGTAGGTCTGCCAGGGAGTAAAGTGTAAAGCACTTTGACAAGGACTATGCTAAGCAGACATTGGGTCAAATACATTGACATTTATTTAAATACAAATACTCTTGAGGGATCCAAATACTTTTTATTCCTAAACATCAATTACAGATACTTAAAAAGTATTTAAATACTTTCAAATACAAATGTATTTGCCCCCATGTTTGAGGATTGGATACCGCACTATATAAGAACTATGTTGACAGGTGACATATGAAAATGGAGGTAACTCAATCCATTATCATTGTAGAATACATGCTGTGTTTTTATAAAATCATTGGAACGTTTTTTTAGTTCTGACATAGTGGACAACTGGGCATGCTACTCGAAATGTTCTAGAATGATCCTAAATCAGTTACTGTTAAACATTAATTGTTGGGTATATTTCTACTATAGAATAATGTGTGGTGTTTTCATTGTATGAAATATCATTTGTATTATATAAATGTCGTATCATGTTAGTTTCTAGTTTCTTTTTTTAGTTCTGGTTGCTCTAATGTTATTTTCATTGTCAATAAATTGTGAGCAACACATTTCACTATTTATAATACCTGAACATATACTTACATTTTTGTTGGCAGATACATGTGAAAGTTGTCTAACCGGATACATTTGGAAGCACTGTCTGCTCCAAACACAGAATAAAAAATCCATGGCCATTTGTAATATATCATGGCACATCTGAAACAGAACCAGATGTTTAAATTAGTTTTTCATGAATTAGAAATATTAGTAGCACAACGTGGAACCTGACGGCTACTATTATGGTTACCTCGCCACTATTATGGTTACCTCGACAACAAAGTTACATTGCAATTAAGATCACTGCAGAATATTCATAAATATATCCACATCTGTTATAGTTTAGAATATTTGTTCTGCTAGTTGTGTTACTTTTACCCATTTCAAATTGTTATATTTAATAGAGACATTCCACTGTACATATATTTCAGCTAAAAAACAACTATTATTCAGCATGAAGTCGATTTCATAAAGAACATGGGTGGTGATTTTCTTTCTTCATTTAGCCCTCCAGAATTATGCTCCAAACTTTCCCTTTAAATATACCACGCCTATTAAAAGAACAATCAATATTGACACCACATAGTTAGGTAATTAATCTTTCCCCTATATGGCTATATTTCTACTGGTGTGTTCTATTTATATATATGATTGACACACATCTGTTTCATAGCCGCACAGGTCATGCTATATAAATAATACAAAAGCATGCCACAGTCGCTACTGTTAATATAATAATGTCCAGTGTTTGAAAAACAACAATTAATCTGCATTTTTGTCACAGTTGTGGACAATTTGGAAATTGATTCCTGAAAACAGTTTTAAGCTAAGGCAAAGGACCGAGCCTGTCACTCTGTGTGGGTGTCAGGCTGACATAAATCGGAGAGCCATGCCCATGACCCCATATATTTGTTTCAAATTGGGAAACCTCACGTTGTGTATAACATATCCGACACTACACCACTGATTTGGAGAATAATACACGGCATGGCTGTGACTAAGAAGAAACTCGCCGAATCCCGGGATCGAATGCGAGGCCATCAAAATACTTGTCAGTGTTTCGAAGTTTCAGCGAGTTTCGACCACTTGTCAATGTCGCCTCGGTTTGTTACTCGCCTCTGCATTTCGGCTTCCGGCGGGTCTTCTTTACCAGGTTCACCAGCACGTTCAGTTCTATCTTGAAAATGTTGGCCCTTATCGTTGCAACCGAAATTCAGCTATTTCTGAACGAAAACCATGTTCGCTTCCCTACCGGGTACACGAAGCGGATGTAAACATCGCGACGCGCCACCTGGCGATTATTTTAACGGAATTTTAAATACAGATTTGCCCGATCTGCCGCTCAATGCGCCAAACATTCGCCACGTCACACATCAGTCAAAATGGCGCGACTTACGAACTTTGAAAGAACAGGTGTTCAGATGTTTTTACTAATAAACCACTGACTTTAAAAATGTGATTACCATTCAGAATAGTTCGTTTTTATTAACTCTTTCACGTGCATAGCATGTAACTTTTCCCTTTTGGTTCCCTTTAAAAGGAATATAATACTATTTATATGTTTATTCTTTTTAATAATTATAGTAATTAAAATTGTCCTTGGTTCATATTGTTCTTGTTTATTTCGAGAAGGTCAGAATAATAAAAGTCTTTAGTGTATCACAATATGGTGTTGTTTTATTCTTGTACTCCTGTTTCTTATCTGTTCCATTTTCTAAGGATGGTTTTTAATCAGTATGTCATCCATAATTTATCCTGCCTTTTTGTGTTTCGTGTATATGGCTACTGATTGGACAATTTGTGTTATACAAATCTGTAAATAAGTTGATAAATTTATTACATGTTTTGTTAACGTCTGCATATGTCCCACTGGTAGGCTAAATGTCCACGATTTTACTTCATTACACGTCCAACGACACCACAGTTTTGGGGAAACGTCGCTCGGCAATTAGGCGTGAGTTTGTGTCGCCAAGTAGTAAACGAATGGTCCCCATAACCGAAAAACTGCCACCAAAACATAATTATTGCAACACTGTATCGTACTGTCGTTGTCTGCCGCTTAAGTTTGCAAATGTTCAGTAAATACTGCTGTTTTAAGCACAACACAGTGTCAAATTATTCTTGTTACACCATCTCTTCAAATGGATCGACATCACCTCGTAAGCGACTCGGACGCTGAAATTGGACTGCACATGTGATAAAAAACGATGAACTTTGACAACGGAATCGAAAAATGTCTACGTGAGCTGCCAATTATCTTTGTTTGTTTGAGTACGGCGTTGAGCACGCTCTTGAGCATACTCAAGAGTTGGACGTTTCGTGCTCAAGTCTGAATACGATACCGTACTCAGAAAGTTTGGTGACCTACGTTGAGTATGAGCATGTTCTCTGGTATGAGCACGGTGTGAAAGCGAGGCTTGAGCTTGGAATTTGAGCACGGAGTACCGAGTACGGTTTTATAACCTCGGCCCCAGATGTGTAGTATACGTTGTAATATGGTAAATCTATTATTGTCGCATGTAATAATAAGGCTTATGGTGATGTTATATGTAGTCAAATTTGATCACGTTGTACTAAGCATTAAATTAATAACAGGACTGAATTGATTAAATATTTACCATAATGCACCAGCGTCCAAGACTCGCCATTTTGATTTTTGTTCTTCTATCTTGCGTCACGGATGGGAGAGCGACAAGAGGGTGTTTCAATGTACGTAGGTGTGTAGATGAGTAAAAGCGTGTACGTGTTGATGAATGTGAGCGTGTGTGAGTGTGTGCGTATGTGCGTATGTGCGTGTGTGAGTATAATAAAACGTTGGTTTCAAAATGCATAACTCATAATTTATGGACTGATGTATGTACTACCCAAATAACCAACGCGTGTTTCAACTCAAATTCATTGTAGTTCTTTATAAAACATACAAATCAACTGAAGGATAATTATATAGAATAGTTTGAAAAAGAAGAATAACAGAAAAACGTGTATGATGTTTTACTCCCAAAACATGTTTTATAAACCACTCCATATTATAATATTTTATTTTCCATAATTGCAAATCAAATAATTTGTTGCGCTTAAAGAATATGGTTACGTATTAATACAATAACTTCACACTGTACTAGTCTTATAATGAATAATGTGTGTGCGTGTGTGTGTGCGCGCGTATGTCTGTGCACAACAATATGTACATGGGCCATTCGGACAAAAATGAACTTTTTAAAATTACATGTGAAGTCATATTTATCATATAAAAATCCGGGTTTTCACTTCTACCTTTTGAATAAAAACTACCATTGTCCATGTGTTTAGTTTACCGTTAACAGGGATGCTTAAAAATCAAATAAAACTTATTTTGTTGTCTTGAAAACTAAACAGACATTTTGTTTTAAAAAGTCCAAAGATGTGAAAGTTTACTCGTTTACCCAAATAAATTACACTTTGGTCTATGCACTAACATTTCAGATGGTTATGCTGGTTCATGCATACATACTTGATATATGCACTTGATATTACTATAAGCAGTTAAAACATACCAATGCTAAATTTACTTAGGACTTTACCATGCATTACTGTACACATTTTGTGAGGATGGCACTGTTATGGTAATATAGAGACAAACAATAATACCAGGAAAATAATATAGTTTTAATGCGGCGTTTATCAGAAGTATAAAACACCTGCATATTGTACTTTCATTTCATTCTGCTATGCAAGTGCCAACACTAAATGTTCTTAGACAATTTCGTAGAAAGTGTTGCCTTTTACTCTAAAACACATCTACCATCGTCAAGTCAAGTTGATAGCAGCGAATCATCAAACTCATAAGAAGCGTTCCTGGTAATCTATATGACCCTGGCATGATCACCATTCTCCTACAGTGTAACTATGTGTCTACGTTCTTAAGCCAGTAGTCTCTGCATACGTCGACACCTCTATCACTGGTATCAGTCACTTCTACAGTGTCAGTATGTGTCTACGTTCTTAAGCCAGTAGTCTCTGCATACGTCGACACCTCTATCACTGGTATCAGTCACTCCTACAGTGTCACTATGTGAGTAGTATAGAGTGGGTAAATCGAGGGAGGGGAGAGGTCAAAGGTCAAGTGGCGCCCCTTGGTGGATAATGAGGTAACTAGTATCAAAATAGTATATAAATTCGTGCGTCTTGATGCGAGTAGTATAGAGTGGATAAATCAAGGGGGAGGAGGTCAAAGGTGGCGCCCCTGCTGGATAATGAGGTAACTGATGGCGCCACCTAGCGGAATGTCGTGAACTAATATTATATAAATTCGTGCGTCTAAATTTTTTTAATATTTCAAAATTAGCTCAATGGTGTTAGGGGTCAAAGTAGCGCCCCTGGTGTATACATGGTGAACCCCAAACTAGGTCAACGACGAATACTTCCTCAACTAATACCCATAAATACGTGTGTCTTATGTTTTAATATTGTTAAATGTTTTTTTAAATTACGTTAAAAGGGTTAGAGTTCATGTAGCGCTCCCTGGCGGTCAACGCTCCTAGTAAACGAACAAGTGGGGCCATCTGACGAATACGTCGTCAGTGAATACCCCCAAAATATGTGTCTCTTATGTTTAAACCACTTCTAAAAATAGTCAACGAGGCGATCCTGGTGAGAGCGACGCGAAGCAAGGGTGTTACTCAGAAGTCCGTGCTTTTTGGGGAGGGTTACTCAGAAGTCCGTGCTTTTTAGGGGAGGGTTACTCAGAAGTCCGTGCTTTTTAGGGGTAAGGCTTACAACGCGGTCGGCGTTCTTTTCTACAACAATTAATTTCGGCACCTGAAGATATTTATAAATTGATTGCTTCTCTTAAAGGATAGATTTCTTAAAGAATTACCAGTGATTGGTTTCAATTCTGGAAGGTATGATTTAAATCTTATTAAAAAATATATCGCTTACAACGCGGTCGGCGTTGTTTTCTACAACAATTAATTTCGGCACGGTCACGTGATTTAATATTACATCCGTCAACTGATGTACTCGGTGACTTCACTGTTTTTTGTCATCCAACTCGATACAATGTTACAATAAACTGGTGCGCTGATGCAATAATACCATTCTTGCAACAATGTATCGTCGTGTCGCCGTGCGTTTTGTCGAGTTGTGATTGGTTGGAACCTTTTCGGCACCCCACGTGACTCTAACGACCACCTCTAAACATATATAAGACGTCCGTTTTTGGAGGCTGTCATTCGTTCTCCGACATTCAACCTTGTTGCTATGGCTAACCTTATGCTCAACCACCCAACGTACTGCTACTACAACCCCGTCGTCGGAATGCAAAACACAAGTGACGAGAGCGACGAGGCAACCAGTCATCCTATCGACCGGGTCCCATCTCGAGTCGGTGCAGCGGCGGGTCCAGAGATTGTCGACGTCGACACATTGGCGCAGAAGGTGGTAGACGACAACACGGCCTTCGTCGTTGGAGGCCTCGTCGTTGAGAAGGTACGCAATGATGTTCCTTTCTACTACGTCGGATGTGCGTATTGCAAGAAGCGAATGATTGTCGACGACCACGGCAATCTTCGGTGCGAAAGACACGCATGCGTGAACGGGAACACTTACTTCGTTGTCAGAGTATGCTTCGTCGAGTCGGCCACGGGTCGTTCTATATGGTTGACCTTATTCGACCAGTGTATGGCCGGTCTGTTAGACGTCGGTGCAAAAGACTTTTCTCTTATGCACGAAAGCATGCAGATGTACAAGTTGAACACTTTGGTAGGGACACGTGTGTCTCTCACCATTAAGAAAAGTAAACGAAACGGCTACAACAACTACAACGTCACTCACCTAGATGTTCTCCATTAGACCACGTGCGTGCGTGTTGTTTCAGGCCAAACTTCAAACCGGCGACGAAGCGTCGACTTGTGTACGTTCTACAACTCCTGTTCCAAGTTCGTCCGACTGCGCGACTACTACTACTACTACTTCTACGTGTAAGGTGAACATTACTATAGACTACCCTGTTAACCAAATGAAGAAGACGCTTGCACGTCACATTGCACGTGGTGTCGCTGGTCTTTCTAAACTACGCTGCTACGGTTGCGAGATAGATCACCCTAGTCAACGCCAACACGATTGTCTCTTGCCTGATGACATTTTAATTGACATGCACTTTGACGAGGCTGTGGAGAAAGTTAACTCCACTGCAGTCATTAGAGACTGGTTGACCCTTTTACTCGATGTAAATCTTAGCCAATCCGATGTGTCACCTGAACACGTCGGTTATATATTTGGTGCAAAATTTATTTCCCAAAGGCAAAGAGAGTCGCACCATTAGCATTAACGCGCAATACATGGTTCTCTTCAAGAATCCTCGAGACAACACACAAGTAGTCAATTTAGCGAAACAGATGTATCCGGGTCGTGTAAAGTACATGCAAGACGCATTCAGAGACGCAACGTCCGTACCTCACGACTACTTATTCGTGGACTTGAAACAGTCCACACCGGAACACCTGCGCCTTCGGAGTAATATCCTACCTGACTCGGCGACGTACCAGTATGCTTACATTCCCAAGATATAAATAGAAACACGTCATAGTCACATTCATCATTCGATATGTCGGCACGATTGAAGAGAAACGCGTTGTGTCTTTGTCTCCTTGCTAAGGTTGACCCTGATTTAGCTAGGGTCATCATAAACAAGGGAAATGTAAATCTGGTCAAAAGTTTGTGTGAGTGTGCTCACAACATCTTAAAAGGGAACGTACCACTGAAGAAAAGTCAGAAAGGTAGATTGCGACGGTATAAGAAGGACCTGAGAGCCTTGGTACAAAGGAACACGTCTTTACACGAGAGGAAACGTATTCTACAGAAAGGTGGCTTTGTTGGGGCGCTGTTAGCTCCGTTAGCCAAGTCACTTCTAGCTCCGTTGGTCACTGCCTTGCTTCAGTCGTAAGTATACCGCTATGGAATACGCAAAGAAAATGGCGCTTGTCGATCCCCGTTTGTTGGAGTCCGTTCCATCCCAACCACTTTTTGCCAATCCCATTGGAAATGTTATGCGACGACTCGACGACGAAATGCGATTCATTCTTGACCGTAGTGACCTCAACGACAGGGAGAAAGTCGTTTTGTACAACCAGGTGTTGATGCGTTATAATATATTTTCCGACAAGACTAGTCAACAACCTGTTCGTGTGACTATTGATAAACCACCCGTAAAAGAAGACGAAGAAGAAGACAAAGAAAAGAGAACAGAATCTGGCTTGGAAAACGAAATCATAGATAGCGTACCAAAAACCTTGAAGCAGAAAGCACGTCGTCTCCTCGATAAAATAAAAGGTACCGTGAGTTGGAACGATCGCGGAGAGATGGTGTACAGAAATGTGCCAGTGCCCGGAAGTAACATCGTTGATCTCGTGAACGACGCTCTGAGAAAACGGAAGTCTTTTCAACCGGTGGGCTGGAAAATGTTCGCTCGAGGTCTGAAGGACGTGAACGCGCCTATGGATTTAATCGGTAACCCGGAACGTTGGACTTACATACAGACGGCAACTCCCTCCATCGCCGGCGGCGCTTCAAAGGAAACCACTCCCATCGCGGGCAGCACTGGTAGACGTCCTTCATCTTTGTCGTCGCGCATACCTCGTGTCTCCTCCCTTTGCAACACATGCGATGGGATACGTATTAAACAGTCGCGCACTACATCACGATGTTATTACGTCATGGCTGGACGTGTAGATAACAAGTCACTTTCGCATAGCCGTATTTTAAATAGCATTTATTACGACACTAAAGAAACTGGAAGTTTTGGGGGTATCGATCGTTTGCGTCGTGCTTCCCACCCCGCTCTGGAGGCGTCGGCGAAAGAGGTTAAGCAATGGTTATCGGAACAAGACACGTACACTCTACACAAACCTGTGAGATATCGGTTCAGACGTCGACGTGTTGTTGTGGGTGGAATAAATCATCAATGGCAAGCCGATCTCGTTGACATGTCGCGTTTGAAACGGTACAACGACGACCACACTTTCTTGCTGACTGTCATTGACGTGTTCTCGAAGAAAGCCTGGTCTATTCCGTTAAAAAATAAGTCGGCGTCCTCACTCACGGCGGCATTTCGACGCCTGCTAAGGAACAACGATGGACCACAGACAATGCAGACGGACAAAGGAAAAGAGTTTCTGAATAGGCAATTGCAAGATTTTTATAAACAAAAAGGCATCCGTCATTTCACTACGCACAACGAAGAGACCAAAGCTTGCATTGTTGAACGATTTAATCGTACTCTCAAGACCCGCATGTGGAAATATTTCACGAAATATCAGACGTTGAGGTACCTAGACGTGGTACAACATCTCGTGGATTCATATAACGCCAGTTATCACCGAAGTATCGGAATGTCACCGACGGAAGTGAACTTTGTCAATCAAGAAAAGGTGTGGCAGCGATTGTATGGAAACGAAAAAACCAGCACAATCGAACCTGGTTTAAAAGTTGACGATCGCGTTCGTATCAGTAAAGCCAAGAGGATGTTCAAGAAAGGTTACTTACCCAACTGGAGTGACGAGATATTTACTGTTAAATCAGTGCATCGCACGGATCCGCCGGTTTATCGTTTGATCGACGACCAAGGCTCACAGATAGAGGGTACGTTTTACGAGCCAGAACTCCAGAAAGTGGTAGTAACCAAAGACAAAGTGTATCGTATTGAGAAAGTCTTGCAGCAGCGCAAGCGTGGAAGAAAGACCCACTTTACTTACTTACTTATGCCTGTTTGCTCGCTGGGAGCATAGGCCATCGACCAAGGAACACCACCGTTTTCTGTCTGTGGCCATCTTCTCCATTTCTCTCCTGGTGTATCCCATCTCCTTCGTTTCTTTTTCCGTGTCTCTTTGCCAGGTGTTTCGTGGCCTACCTCTTCGTCTCTTCCCTGGGGGGTTCCATGTGATGGCTTGACGGGTGATGGTGTTTGGTGGTTTCCTGAGTGTATGTCCTATCCACCTCCATTTTCTCTTCTTTATTTCATTTTCTATGGTTAGTTGCTTGGTAATTTTCCAGAGTGTAGTGTGGATACTTCGCCATGTCTCCGATCCATAGAGTAAAACTGCCTTGACATTTGAATTGAATATTCTCAGTTTGGTGTTAGTTTTAATTTGTTTTGCTCTCCAAATTTTTCTCAACATGATGAATGCAACTCTTGCTTTCTGTATCCTTGCTTTGACGTCTTCTGCTGTGCCTCCATGTTTGTTGATTGTACTGCCCAGGTATGTGAATGAGTCTGTCTCTTCCAGTGGCTCTCCGTTCATTGTAATGGGGTTGTTGTTCTTTGTGTTGGCTTTCATAATCCTTGTCTTGCTTCTGTTGATGTTGAGTCCTAGCTGTGTTGACACTGTGTTTAGTAGCTCTGTTTTTTCCTGCATTTGTTGATGGCTATGTGAGAGGAGAGCGAGGTCATCCGCAAAGTCCAGGTCCTCCAACTGGCTCCAAGGTGTCCACTGGATCCCATTTCTTCTATATTTTGTAGTCTTTTTCATGATCCAGTCTATGGCGAGCAGGAATAAGAATGGTGACAGAAGACATCCTTGCCTCACTCCTGTCTTCACCATGAAGGAGTCTGTAAGTTGTCCTGCATGAATGACCCTGCATGCCATATCTTCGTAACTATTTCTTATCAGAGATATAAGTTTATTCGGTATCCCGTAGTGCTGTAGAAGCTTCCACAGTGTATCTCTGTCGAGGCTATCAAATGCCTTCTCGTAGTCTACAAAGTTTATGTACAGGGATGAGTCCCATTCCATGGATTGTTCAACAATGATTCGCAGTGTTGCTATTTGGTCGGTGCATGATCTGTCTTTGCGGAAGCCAGCTTGGTGGTCTCTGAGCTTGGCATCCACCCCTGTCTTCAGTCTGTCCAAGATGACTCTGTTGAGGACCTTTCCGGGTACTGATAGGAGCATTATCCCTCTGTAGTTATTACAATCTTGCATATCTCCTTTCTTTGGGAGCTTCACGAGGTATCCTTCTTTCCATTCAGTTGGTATTTCTTCTTGCTCCCATATCTTCCCCAATAGATCATGCAGTATCTCTGTGGAGGTCTCTATGTCAGCCTTGATTGCCTCGGCAGGAATTTTGTCTGGGCCTGAAGCTTTCCCTCTCTTCATGTGATGGATGGCTTTCTCAATCTCTGCCTTACTTGGTCTTTCGCAGTTTATCTGGAGTACTTCTTCAGCTGGTGTGATGTCTGGAGAATTCTGGGGTGGTGGCCGGTTTAGCAGTTCTTCAAAATGTTCCCTCCATCTCTTCAACTGGTCTTCATCACTGGTAAGTACATTGCCATTCTTATCTTTGATAGGTCTGTCTGTACGCTTGTACTTTCCTGCTAATTTTCTTGTTATTTCATACAGTTGTTTCATGTTTCCTTGGGCTGATGCATCCTCTGCTTCCTTGGCTAGGTCTTCAATGAAGTTTGCCTTGTCTGTTTTTACGCTGTTCTTGACTGCTCTGTTTGCCTCTGTGTACTCTTCCTGTGCTGTTGCTTTTGCTGCTCTCGTTCGGCTGTTGTTAATTGCACCTTTCTTTTCCTTCCTCACTTGCACTTTGTTGAGAGTGTCTGCAGAAATCCAGTCTTTTTGTTGGTATTTCTTCTTTCCCAGAACTTCGCTGCATGTGCTGGTCCACATCTCCTTGATCTGTTGCCATTGTGTGTCTATGTCCATGTTTCCTTCGTCAAGAAGATCTTGTAGGGCTTCATATTTGTTTCTGACTGTAAGTCGGAAGGTCTCTGTTGTCAGCCTGTCCTTTAGGAAGTCCACATTGTACTGCGTTCTGGTGCTCTTCTTGACTTCTCTCTTCTTTAGCTTCATCTTCATTCTGGCCAGCACTAGATGGTGGTCTGAGGCTGCATCTGCCCCTCTCTGCACTCTCACATCCTGCATTGATCTTCTGAACTTCCGTCCTATGCAGATATGGTCTATTTGATTTTCTGTTCTGTGGTCTGGTGATACCCAGGTTGCCTTATGAATCCTGCGATGCGGGAACACGCTGCCTCCGATGATCATGTTGTTAAATGCACAAAAGTCAGCCAACATCTCGCCATTTTCATTCATTTTGCCAAGTCCCTGTCTGCCCATGACTTCTTCGTACCCGCTGTTGTCTGATCCAATTTTGGCGTTCAAATCTCCCATGAGTATTGTCATGTCCTTCTCCTTCAGTTTGTCACACAATGTTTGCAGTTTGTTGTAAAAGTCCTCCTTTGTTTCCCCATCCTTGTCGTTTGTGGGTGCGTAGCACTGGATGATGTTGAGCTTGATGTTTTCTTTCTTTGTTTTGAACGAGGCATAGATGATCCTTGGTCCCGCCGCTTCCCAGCTAATGAGAGCATTCTGTGCCTCATGTGACAACATGAAGGCCACGCCTTCTGTGTGATGTGCGTCTTCCTCTTCATGCCCCGAGTACAGTATCATTTCTCCCGTATTCAGTCTGACTTGCCCCGACTGTGTCCACCTCGTTTCACATAGCCCTAATACTGTGATGTTGTAGGCCCGTCGTCCCCTTGCTATTTGGGCTGCTTTGTTTGCTTCGAACATGGTTCTCACGTTCCATGTTCTGATTTTTGATATAAGACAAGAAGGATATCGGCGATGTAGCTTCCTTACGGCTTTCACTGCATGGCGGCATACTCTCCCCAGGAGGCCCTCCCTCTCCCAAGTTCAGTAGAGTTCCTTTGGTCGATGTTTTCGTAACAATCTGTTTTTTACGGGAAAGGGTTGTTAGCCCTTTGCCCAACCCTCCTCTTTTCTCAGCCGGGCTTGGGACCGTCCATGGCAGAGTTCTGTGGAAAACCAAAGAAAGACGACAGGTCCTAGCTTCAAAATAATAGCTGCTCCTGAGTCGTCGAAGACACCGTCGAAGACACCGTCGAAGAAACCGTCGAAGAAACCGTCGAAGACACCGTCGAAGACACCGTCGAAGATACCGGAAGTACGTACAACAAACGTTGGGTGTTGTTTGGAAGTTCGTGTCCTAAAGCGGAAATCGTCTTCTTTTGTCAAGTCGGCGTGCTGTACACTGTGATAGTGGTCAGTATTTACAACCTGACTAAAACCGACGGTAACTCTAATCTGTGGACGGCTTTGTTGAGCAGTTGTCTGGGGTACCTATTGCCCAACCCAACGTTGAAACACCATGTCTTCTGACTTTTATTTGACGATACCCAGCAATGCATCCGCTGACTTACACCCCGACAACACGTTGACCCACTATATCACGACTTTGCCACAACGCATCAGTCTGTCGGGTCAGTGGGAGTGCGGAATGGTCGAGATTCAATACCCCCACAGTTGGTACAATGTCCGTAGCGACAACGCATCGTTTGCAACAGCGACGACCAACTCGCAAGAAAATTATGACATTAGCAAGGGTAAAATAGAGGCCGGCTATTGTGATAGACCCGAACATATGATAGCTGCCATCAACAACACGTTGAAAAAGGCGTCAGACGAAACGAAAGTGACACTGAGCTACAGCAAAATCACACAAAAGGTGACTGTGGACTTAGATCCGGGTACTATTCTGTCTATGGATATGTCGAACATACTTGGGTTCAATAACTCATTCGTCACAACGGCAAGAGAGGCCGATTCGGTGGTAGATATGGCACAAGGGTTTCATGCACTCTACGTCTACACTAACGTTGTGGAATCACGTGTCGTTGGAGATAGCGTTGTGCCGTTATTGCGACGACGCAAGCCATCGTTTTTTGAAAGATGAATCGCAGTCGCGACAGTCGCTCCTACGAAGACTATTATGTGAGACAAGTGGGTGGAGGATTGCCCGTGTTTGTCGGAGCTAGAGTGCAGCGAGGTCACGGGTTGGGTAGTTTGTTCGGTGGACTCATTCGAAGTGCTATGCCACTGATCAAGAGAGGGGCACTGGCACTGGGGAAAGGAGCGTTGAAAACAGGTTTGGGTGTAGCTGGCGACGTGTTGTCGGGACAGAGCATTAAATCGTCGGCAAAAAGACGTCTCAAAGAGACCGGGAAGGATATGGTTAGTAAGATGCTAGGAAGCAGTGCCCACGGACCACCGGGTATTCGCCTAGTCCGCCGTTCTATAAAGCGCAAGCCGACGAGACGTTTGGTCAGTGTCGCCAAGAAACGGAGACGACAGAAGACGCATCCAGACGACATATTTGGGAATTAGCCAACCATGGCTTTCGTCCATCAGTTGTCCTGTGTGGGAATCAAGAGTGAATTGGACCTGTTTAGTCTACCGATGACTCAAACAAGCATCGAACACGCACAATGGGTCGAGCATCAACCTGTAGCATCGATAGGTACGGGTGGACCTATAGAGTTCTTGTTGCCTGGATCGGGAGACGATTACCTGGACTTGGCCAATACTTACCTGTTTGTGAGAGCACGTGTGCTCAAGGGAGACGGAGGTCGTCTCCCCGCAGCTGCACCTGTCGGTCCCGTAAACAACTGGATGCATTCTCTGTTTAGTCAAGTCGACGTGTCTTTGAATGGAACACTTGTCACGCCTTCAACGAACACCTATGCTTATCGTGCATACATCGAAACGCTGTTGAGTCATGGAGCGGAAGCCAAAAATAGTCAGTTGACTAGTGCACTATGGTACAAAGACACGGCTGGACACATGGATGCCACCGACAATGAAAACAAAGGTCTCCTAAAGAGAAAGGATTACACTACCGGTAGTCGAATCGTGGATATGATGGGACGCTTACACGTCGACCTTTTCTTCCAAGATCGCTATCTGCTCAATGGCGTCGACGTTAAAATTCGTCTAGTGCAGAGCAAGAATGCCTTTGCACTGATGGCCGGCGGAGACAACCCAGATTACAAGATAAGTATCGACGAAGCGGTTTTGTTCGCTAGGAAAGCCAAACTTAATCCTGCCGTGCAGATGGGTCACGTGAAAGCACTCGAGAAGGGGACGGCCAAGTATCCCCTGAGAAGGGTACACTGTAAGGTGTTTTCCATACCACGAGGAGCTATGTCGCACACACACGAAAACGTTTATTTGGGTGTCCTTCCGAAGAGAGTAGTGTTGTGTTGTGTGGACAACGATGCATACAACGGGACGTTCGCCAAGAATCCATTTCACGCCAAACACAACAAATTGAATTTTCTAGCATTGTACGTTGACGGTCAACAAGTTCCGGCGAAACCTCTGCAGCCTAAATTCGATGCCGACGGTACCTATGTAAGAAGTTACCTTAACCTGTTTGCTGGAACGGGAAATATGTTTCAAGACGAAGGAAACGATATCACGCGACAGGATTTTGCAGAAGGGTATACCCTGTTTGCTATTGATATCACACCGGATTGAATTCGAGTCGGTTTTGGAGATTGATAGAAACAGAAACGTAGTCTACGACTTCTGAAACACGGACATTGTCATGGATACGGAGCAGATAGAACGCCTCCTTGCGGAAGACTCGTACACCAAAAGCATCGTCGTCGGTGTCCTAGCAAAAGACTGTCTGCCTAAGACCGGTATCGTTAGATATCCAGCGGCGTTCGTGTGCAACACTCAAGCGAGCGATAAACCTGGACAACACTGGAACTGCATGTTTTCAACTAATGACAGGCGTGAAGAATATTTTGACTCTTACGGCTTGCCACCTCGACAAGGGGAATTCGTGTATTTTTTAGAGAAAAACAGTGTGACTTGGAGTTTCAACGAGAAAACACTTCAGAGCCCACTGTCTAACGTGTGTGGACAATTCTGTGTCATGTATTTGTTGCACCGATGTCGAGGCCTCACCACGAAGACGATTGTGAACGGTTTCGGGAATGACCTCGTCAACAATGACTGCAGTGTATTTGACTTTGTTAACAGTTGCATGCAATGTCTGCGTTAATGACATTTGTTAAGAATTTGTATGCATCCCTGCATGCACGTATGCAATGTGCGCGTGCGCGTGCTTGTTTGTGTATCGTCTTAATTACAATAAAAAGTCGACACCATTTTGTGAGTTTGCAACGTTTTATTTACATACTTCATATACCAATGTATACAAACACATTGTCAGACACCCAAGAGGAAGTGATGTAATAAACATTCTTGTAAACCTTAACTATTTACACAATTCTTGTCAAACACCCAAGAGAAAGTGCCAAGCATCATTTCGTGTCTTGCATAGTCACTTTGTTTCGCATTTTAAATATCATGTCCGATTACATACACGAAATGAAATTATATTTGTTGTTGTTGTTATAAATTACAACATACATACATATAATAGGAGTCAGTGGTCGGTTCGTAAACAAACAAATAAACAAACAGTATATAAATATGTATATAAATATGTAAATACCAAATGTCCACAAGAATATGAACGATGACTTGAGGTGGTTTTTAATTTTAAATAAGGCAAGGGGAGGTCGAGATTCCGTCGGGTTGTACTCTTCTTTTAGCATAAAAATATGTTAGCGCCGAACGTTCTTGTATGTATGTAAATATTGACCCGTGTCTTGTTCTAAACCCTCGATTTGTCCCCACCCCGTTTTTTCCGGTCTTTAAAACATCAAAGAATACCTGCTTGTCAATTTTGTTATTTCGTTTATTCAATCCCTTTGTACTGTATTTATCTTTGGCCCCGAAACAATAGTACGTTTTCGAGCACAACCCGACAAAACCTTCACCCTCCCATTCAACTTTAAAAAGTCCCGGTGTTCGTTTGTCGTGACGCATACGCTCCTGGCAACAAGGATGAACTATTACCCATTCCTTGCCGGCTAGCCGACATGCGACGTATTCAGGAGCGTGCGCGTCACAGCAAACACCGGGAAACCATTCCGACCTGTTTTTAAAATAATGATCTCTTTTTTCGTATGAAACACAATCATCTAAGCATGAGCGAGCTAGTGCCAAGTACGCGGAATCCGTGTCCATTTCACAATATTGGAAAAGAGGGCGCTCGATATAGTAATCTAAAAAGTCGTAATAAAGTTAGTTGGTATAAGTGTTAGTTGGTATACGGTTTCAGTAATTGGATCTAGCTGGCGAAAACGGTCGGAATTTATTCCTCGACTCGCAGTTTGGTCATTACAAAATATAAAATGTTTATGTTTTGATAAATCTGTAAGCGCATTTTCCATAGGCACTGTTCCCAATTAATTTCATTGTATCTGCTATTATGGTTTTGTCCGGATGCACGTCACCTTCGCGGCGTGCATCCGAGACGGTGTCGGCAAAAGATGCGAAACACGGACTGGGTTCGTAATCTATAATTTGGTAAACGTGAGAGACGACCAGTCCGTGTTTCAGGTACCATTTTAAAAGTGGAGTTGCTAGTACTATTTTCCCCCGTAATAAGAACCTATTAGTGAACGACGAGGCTGTTTTAAGATGTCGTGTTTTATAGCATACGAATACATGAACTCACCAATGTCATCTCTGGAAATGCGTTTTTAAAAATAGGTTGCATTTCTGCGAAATAAGTTCCTAAGTGGTCCGGAACTGAAATATCACACTCTACTATCCCAAATAAATTTCCATCAACAATATTTTTCAAAACTTGTTGCTGTGTCATTTCCCATTTCGGATTACAGTTTGGAAATTTTGAATCTAAAAAGTGTTTTATATCTGGACTTGTCCGCATATTTAGCCACTGACATTCCCACATTTCAATTACCTCCCCGTAATGTTTTAAATAAGTAGTATTCTTGTTGGTGGCCGACAGAAGATCGGCCATCGACTTCCCGTTGACGGTGTTGGTGTGCTCCTCTTGGCATGGGCAACCGTGAAAAAACACCCGTGAAATTGATAAATAGTTTTCGTCTCTGCACACCATCCGTCAACGGGAAGATGACGATGGCCGATCCTCTGTTCTTTTCCGTTAAATTGGTGTTTAATACAAATATTTTGACTATGAGAAAGCCACTCTAACCATTCTAACGATGTTTTTCCATATTTACGGGACTGTTTTGGTTTAAAGTTTGATTCAGCGGTGCGGTAGATATAGCATCCGGTGGGCATGTTTTGAGAAATGGACCAAAGATAAAGGGCGTTTGCATCATAACCAACAATCGCCCGGCATGGTAAAGAGTGCCTAATGCGGGTTACGCCAACCTCATGATGACGATGAAATATTAAAGAAGGGCCTCCGGTTAGTCCTTTTCTAAGGAGATCATGTAAATGGGAATGCTGTTGGTTAAACAGTGTGAAATATATGTCGCGGGGTAAAGTGTCGAACAAAAATTTCATGGTGAGTCCCGGCACACTAATACCGTCTTTAAACATATCTATGTGGCGCAATTTGTAAAACAGGAATTGTTTTTCAATGGCTTCCAAAAACGGAACGACGTCTCTATTGTTATACCAAATGAGAAAATCACGAAACGTTTTCATGTCGTGATCGCGCCAAATTTGTTCGCAATAAGCGTAATTTTGATCGGAAATATCTTCGTTTTTCAATTCGCTGTGAAAAGCTTCCTTAGGCGGAAGACATTCGCAGACGAGTTTGCTTAACGAAGTCACCCACTCGTAGGGAAAGAAACCTTTTGTCAGAGTGCAGCCGTACGCTTTCAGAAATGTATCGTAACTAAAACCGGGAGCCAAGTAATTAATGAACTCCAAACATTTTAAGGTTTTTGTTTTCAGACACATGAAATTAGTGTTCCGCATGACAACGAACATATCATTTTTAACATGTCTGTCACGGTCCGCTTTGTCATTCTCGTCGTCGTCGTCGTTGTTGTCGTCTACATCTGTTGTCAGGAGGTATGGCGCGATATATTTTTTAATAAGATTTAAATCATACCTTCCAGAATTGAAAGCAATCACTGGTAATTCTTTAAGAAATCCTTTAAGAGAAGCAATTAATTTATAAATATCTTCAGGTGTTATGATTGAAATTTCGGCACCATCATAATCCTCGGCATCATTATCATTATCACTATCATTATTTTTATTAATCATGTCACAAATCGCATCCTCGTTCAATGACCGGTTAGCTGTGGCCGTCTCTAACGCATTTTTCAAACTGTCAAAAACATCTTCATAAACTTTTGTCAACATTTTGTAAGCAGCATTGCTTATTTTATTGAGATAATTCATGAAACGGTCGACTAATTGGTTCGGGTCACCCTCGTTTATAAAACAACACGGTAAACTAAATCCAGGTACATTTGAACATATACTAACACTGAGGATTTCGTGCCGAGCCAACCAGTCGACTTTTGGACTATTCGGAGGCAAATCGGAATTATCAAAATAACATTCAAAATCAAACGTTGCCCGAAACGGATAAAAACGTAATTCTTCTGAAACATGAATACCAAATTCTCGCATTTTTTGAAAAACAGTTTGACCTACGTGAAAAACGCCACCTGGAAAAACTCGCTTAACTTCTACCTCGCATGTTTGTTCGTGTCTATTTAAATTAAAAGATCTGTGAAAAAGCTTGCCACATTTCTTACATTTAAATGAACGGGTGTACATAGTGAGATCGTGTATATAGGAAAAATGAGTCTTGTACAAATTCAAATTTAAGGTGTCGGGGTACTTACACATGGATCGACGAATTAAGTGGCACGACAAAGGATTATCTTTATCATTGATTAGTTCATAAACATATATATTAATGTGAAATATTTTTTCGATGGTGTATAAATCTGACAACTTAAAACCTGTAAATTCATTCATGGGAGGGGCGCCCGGTGAAGGTTGTTTGTACATTGTGTATAATACTTTAACGTGGGTTTCTAAATTAAACATGTCAGCTCCCCGACTAAGTGCGAGAGCACGGAAAAAACATAAATTGTCACTGTAAGAGGGTTTACCGTATTTTGACAAGTCGCAAACTAATCCGTTTAATCCAGGGTTGTTTCGCACATAGTCGGGGAGCGTTATTTGAGGGCAACCAATCGGGTGATCGTGTATAAAGTTAAGGTAAAACGTAGCATTTGTCACCAACTCACAAATCCATTCAGAATTAGGGCGCTGAAGTATAGCCCAACTTAAAATATCACGCTCAACAAAAGATTCTAAAAATGTTTGAAAATCAAACGCATCAGTAATTAAATGGGGCGCATCCAGAAACCTACCTGAAACATTTTTGGAAGAATGAAAATAACGAAGTTCGCCTGAAATTTTATTTCGTAATATGAACCCAAAACTTAAATTTATTTTGAATGCGGAGGATTGAGTTTTGAAAATGTTCCACAAGGTGTGATGAAGTGAGGTCGTATTTAAATCGGTTAATCGAATATTATAAGTTGACTGGATGCGCCCGCTACGACGATTTGTCCGAATGGACGACCACTGACTCCTATAGAAATTAATTAAATTATCATCTACAAAATCGTCAAAATCAGGCAACGGGAACATAGGGTCTTCAGTAAATACCGATGGCGACGGCGATGGTGGTGATGGTGGTGGAGGAGGAGGAGGCAACGACGCTGACGACGACGACGACGCCGCTGACGACGACGCCACTGGTGGTGACGACGCCGCTGGTGGTGACGACGCTGACGACGCAGCTGATGTTTTTGTCGGTGACCGGTGTCGTTTGCGAGATTTCTGCAATGACACATACAATTTGATTTAATAATTATATGTTATTATTATTATTATTATTCCCTACATTTTTAAACACTACTAACCGTGGCGCCACCTGTCACCGACGTGTACTACTACTACTACTAATAATAATAACAATAATTCCCTACATTTTACATTTTAAAATAATACTCACCGCGGCGCCACCGGTCAACGCTGTTTGGTCTTTTTGCTGCTTTTGCTGTTGCTGCTGTTGTTGCTGCTGCTGTTGTTCTGGGTCAGCTATGCGTGCCTTTTCTTTGCGCTGAAATAAAACACAAGTACTTCTTTAATATTGCCATTACCAATATTTTAAAGACAAAAAGATACGTAGCAGCCCTGAAATAAAGACAAGTTCATCACATAACTTATACAACTTGGTAAACAGGTGTTTGATAATTATTACGACCAACTTACCATTATTTCAGTGATGAGGGCTTCGCGCTGTTGTCGCTTGCGCGTTTTTCGTTCGCACGCGCCTTTGTTGGTGTGACGGCGCCAATTGTCGGGTCTCGTAAATCGCGTTCCGCACTGCGAGCAACAATACGACGCCTACAAGTAGAAACGAATGTGTAAAGACGCGTTTTCACGTGAATCTTTTTCATAACAAGTACGATATGTTATAACTAATCCGGTTTTTTATAATATGGGAGTCAACTAAACACATTTCTCGACATATGAACGACATTGACAGGTGATGCTTGATCACCATAACAATAATAATACCCTCTTTTCATAACAAGTACGATATGTTATAACTAATCCGGTTTTAATAATATGGGAGTAAATTAAACACATTTCTTGACATATGAACAACATTGACACGCGATGCTTGATCATAATAACAATAATAATAATAATACCCTTCATATTCAAACACGACTCACCGCGGCGCCACTGGTCACCGGCTGCTGCTCCCCGGGGGCTAGGGTTGGGGCTGGGGCTGGCACATGGGCTGGCGCCTGGGCTGGCACCTGGGTTGGGGCTGGTGGGGACAGCTGGCGCACAACGGGCTGCCTCTTGGCGGGTGACGGCCCTTCTATGAATCGCTACAACAATATTTTAATACAATTTAGAAAACTAAACAAACACAAACAAAAACAAAACTAAATAGCTACGACACGGACGTGGCGGAAAGCCCTGCCATTTTTACGGAAGTTGTCATGGGTTGTGGTACGTACGTGCCACCATTTTGTCGGAAGTCTTGTTACGGATGTTATGGGAGGCGCCATTGTTTTTACGGAAGTCGTGTTACGGATGTTATTATAGGAAGCGCTGCCATTTAAAAACGCGCAGCCATTTTTACGGAAGTTGTGTTTTGCATGTGGAGCGAAGCGGTATTTTTACGGAAACGGAAACATAGCACAGAATATTACTACAACGTTTAACTCACCACAACGGCGTCCAACGCGTCGTCCTCTGCCGTCCTCTTGCGACGGGTGCAATGACCGCGGCGGATGTGGCGTTGACAGTTGTCCCGCCTGGTAAACCCCATCCCACAGTGCAGGCACTTGAACTGTACCCGCGATGGTGGTGGTGGTGGCGGCGGTGCCACAACGCATACATCCGACTACAACAAAGACCAAACGAAAGTTTTAGTCATGTAATTTAAAATATACGTATTCGCGTTTTCAAAAATTAACAAAGTTATAGTTAACACGAAAAATCGACATATAACATTGACAAAGACTTACCACATGAATCCCATTCAGAGCTATCGGCTCCGCCGCTGTCGCCGCCGGGAGAGGGAGTTGTTCTGGTGGTGATGTCTGTACCAATGGAGGAAATGCCTCATCCTTGGTAGGAATGGGTGTTAACCCAGCTGATTTGTGTTGGCGAACGGGACCTCTGACGGCGTCTGCGTAAGACCAACCGGTTCTCATAAGGTTAGCCATAGCAACAAGGTTGAATGTCGGAGAACGCAAGGTTGAATGTCGGAGAACAGCCTCCAAAAACGGACGTCTTTTATATGTTTAGAGGTGGTCGTTAGAGTCACGTGGGGTGCCGAAAAGGTTCCAACCAATCACA
Organism: Ridgeia piscesae; assembly: GCA_025642075.2. Taxonomy (NCBI): domain Eukaryota; kingdom Metazoa; phylum Annelida; class Polychaeta; order Sabellida; family Siboglinidae; genus Ridgeia; species Ridgeia piscesae. Next base: position 814,057 of record JAODUO010000017.1, on the reverse strand, counting down.
ACTCGACAAAGCGCACGGCGACACGACGATACATTGTTGCAAGAATGGTATTATTGCATCAGCGCACCAGTTTATTGTAACATTGTATCGAGTTGGATGACAAAAAACAGTGAAGTCACCGAGTACATCAGTTGACGGATGTAATATTAAATCACGTGACCGTGCCGAAATTAATTGTTGTAGAAAACAACGCCGACCGCGTTGTAAGCGATATATTTTTTAATAAGATTTAAATCATACCTTCCAGAATTGAAACCAATCACTGGTAATTCTTTAAGAAATCCTTTAAGAGAAGCAATCAATTTATAAATATCTTCAGGTGCCGAAATTAATTGTTGTAGAAAAGAACGCCGACCGCGTTGTAAGCCTTATCCCTAAAAAGCACGGACTTCTGAGTAACCCTCCCCTAAAAAGCACGGACTTCTGAGTAACCCTCCCCAAAAAGCACGGACTTCTGAGTAACACCCTTGCTTCGCGTCGCTCTCACCAGGATCGCCTCGTTGACTATTTTTAGAAGTGGTTTAAACATAAGAGACACATATTTTGGGGGTATTCACTGACGACGTATTCGTCAGATGGCCCCACTTGTTCGTTTACCAGGAGCGTTGACCGCCAGGGAGCGCTACATGAACTCTAACCCTTTTAACGTAATTTAAAAAAAACATTTAACAATATTAAAACATAAGACACACGTATTTATGGGTATTAGTTGAGGAAGTATTCGTCAGATGGCACCACTTGTTCGTTGACCTAGTTTGGGGTTCACCATGTATACACCAGGGGCGCTACTTTGACCCCTAACACCATTGACCTAATTTTGAAATATAACAAACATTAAGACGCACGAATTTAGATACTATTAGTTCACGACATTCCGCTAGGTGGCGCCATCAGTTACCTCATTATCCACCAGGGGGCGCCACCTTTGACCTCCTCGCCTCCATCCCTTGATTTATCACTTGCGGTTTCATCATTAAGATTTACTGAATTTAGATACTATTATTCACAACTTTCAGCTTTATTGCTGACAACCACCCTGGTATCCACCAGGGGGCGCCACCTAATAAAAATTAAGACGCACGAATTTAGATACTATTAGTTCATGACCTTCCGCTATGTTGTTACCTCATTATCCACCAGGGGGCGCCACTTGACGTTTGACCTCCTCCATCCCTTGATTTACCCACCCTATACTACTTATGTGTCTACGTTCTTAAGCCAGTAGTCTTCAGCTTCATACCCTCAGACATCACTATCGGGCCACTCCTGCCAGGCGTCACTTGTGTCTAAGTTCTTAAGCCTGCTGTCTCTGCAGGCTCCGACACCTCTATCACTTGTATCAGTCTTTTATAGACTCATCGCCACAACGTCTTCACTCCGGTCAGGTTGATGTCAGCATCATTATCTGTTGTGATAGCTAATTTGTGTCCAATAATTATTTACCACAGTCTTTTTCTTCTTAATGCTTAGTTGTTCGTGTCCGAGTATACGCTTTCTGTGACTTCAAGTCAAGTTCAAATCACGTCTCAGTGAATGTCGCAGTCGGAATCGTCTCTCCTGTCCCTGAGCTGATGCGGTGGATGAGTTCAACTGAAACATTATTCCAAATAAGTATGGTATATTTGAATGCACTGAACAGGAATGCATTCGAAATAGTTGCTAAGTAGTATTCTGAAGAAAAAAATTATCACTAAGAGTGAGTCTGCTGGTCACAAATGCAGGAGTATCCTGTGTTTATTGCATGTAATATTTGCATATCGTGGTGTTTTGTTTCTTTGTAAGTAGGATTGTATGTTGTAATATGTCCTTTGAGTAATCATGACTATCACACTTGTTTCAAACAAACTGAAATATGAATTAATCACCTTGTGAAGTATGCGTTTAATAATAATAAAGATCATATTTTACTCAAAGTATCTATTGTATATTGGTATTATATGTAATCTTAGGCTTTATACATTGTAACTTTATAAACAAATTAACCCCAATTAGTAGGATTGAAATAATATGACATTCATGTTAATTTCAATATCACGTTATCATCTTTGAAGACATTGTTCAATTTCAATATCTTTGATATAAATTGAAATGTCATATTCACTATTACCAATAATATATATGGTACTGTATCCAATCTTTTCTCACTTACCCGTGATCTTCTTTGTTCGTCCGTTTTTCTGGGACAACTTGAACTTCCACTGCAAGGGACGTCATCGAATTCTAACCTATAAATACATAGTATTATTTTGAATATTAAGGGAAGAAGGTTTATACTTGACAGTAAAATATATTAACTACTGAAAACAGAACTCGTGTGTCTTGTGGCATTCCATTTGCTTCATACATGTTCATGTAAGAATCTGTCTACCTCAATATTACTTAACTTGTCAAACGAACCCTCATGACAGATTTACATTGTCATCATGACTTTGTTGATATGACTTACTTAATTGATTACTTAAAATGTTAAAATTACTTACTGTTGCAACAGAATTTACTGGTCAACGTGACTAAATCTGTTGTTATCACTTACTCTATCAGCATGATTTACTGTCAGTAGTTGTGACTGTGTATATGGCATTTAAAGCGTCAACGTGGTTTACTGTGTCAACCAAACGTAAAAGATCAGTATGACTAATTGTGTCTACCTTTATTACTCTGTCAAACCCTGTATAACATAGTCTAAATCATCAAGGTCTGCGAGTTTCATACCTTATTGTCTTCGCCGATAAGATCTTCCGAATTGTCTCGGGCCATGGATATGTGATCTCCACCTAAGACCTCCAGGAGAACTTTGCGGTTGTTGTATCCGGTTCGCTCTAGAACACAGCGTCATTAACAGTTACCACTAAAACAAAATGCATCGGGAATTAAGCAAATTGTACAGTTAGGCTGCATTGGTGTGATGGTTTTAATTAAAGTAATAGGATATATGTTGATTTCAAACTGCAGGGTTGGGTCCAAACACGTATTTGTATTTGAATGTTTATTTGAATATTTCAGTTATGTGTGGTTGTATTTGAATTGGAAATCGCAAACGTGCATGTATTTGTATTTGATAGTTGGTCAGTATTTTAAGTATTTGCACATACAACCAACTACAAATACATTGTTCTTGGCAACAATAGGCAAAGCATTGCCTCACATAGTCCTTCCTGTTTTAGCTATATGAAAGGCAGGGTTTTGCAAATCGTTATTCATTTAATATCTGTTTATATAAAGATACAAAAATTTGACCTTCTGTACTGATTTACGAGAGTACACTTCATCCTTTGTTGTTCTACTTACATTTCAATCGGGTATATTAGTAAGAGGACAGTCTGGTTTTGGAGTAAAGGAAAATCTTACGACGAAGTTGGTGAAACTGTGATTGAAGCGTTTGAAATAGAGGTGAACACCGAGACTGCGATGGGAGGACTGCCTGAATAGAAACCTGAAAACACTTCGAGAGGAACGGAGAACAAGAACACAAGATACAGGGAATTGGAGACTATCTGTAGATAACGTAGTGCATGAAAATAAAGAAACAAAAAGGACTGAAATTGAGGAACCAAACCATGGCCCGTGTCCCGCTGACCAGAGGGAATCAGAAGGAGAATAACACAGGTCACTTGCCTTTATTGCCGTCTCTCCACGCGGGAACATCTGCTTTCTGTAGTACGAATGTCCAATGTTCTGTGACCGCCAAGATCTGCAATTTGAAGTACGGACCAACATGGCACCACTGACCGCCACAACACTGCACATTAACAAGGATCTCTATATTTGTATGAAACCATAAATGTATGTTTAAGTAAGCAAATAATATAGTCAGACAATATATTAGATCAACCGTTTAACCTTTAGTATAAATCTATAATCCGCCTCGACCATCTCATTTCTGACATGACATTTCTACGTTATATCACAGTATAGCTAGAAGCAGACATAACAATATGTCTGCACGTAACTCTTAATATTAATAAATGCCATTTTCAGATTCCGTCACTTTATATTCCATCCTTACCTCAGTGACAATGCTACTTTGAATTACATTATATTTTTAACTATACTCAGTTCAGTATATCCTTCTCGTCACGTGGTGTCCAGGAATGGAGGTTGTCTGATTGGTGACGGCAGTGGTCTGTCTCACTCCGGTAGTGTAGACTGCTCTGTATGTTTTGTTTCCTAAGAACATGCAGGAAAAGAAGCTCAAGAAAGACACAGGTTTGTATACCTGTATGCAGCGACACAGAGAGTTGACAACGCTGACATTCACAGGAGGAAGAAAACGAAACTGGTTCAGCCTCACCCCTGACGACAGGGATTCAGAAGAACAACAACAGTGAGCAGTCAACTGCTGATGACACAGCAAACATAAAAACACATAGAAGCATTTGTAAAAAAAATGTATCCTAAAGTCACACAACTAACAATATTGTGTGACTGTCTGCGTTGCAGTGATGACCTCCATGCAGTATCGCAATGCCGAGGAAATCTCCTTTTGTAAGTGCCCACGTCGTGAATGGTGTGATTTCCTCCTGTCAGTGGAACTGACCAAACACTGCAAGAAAACAAATTAATTGGCTGATACAAATATTAACTCTGTTCATCTGGTTATATGTTGTTCTACATATAATATCTGCAATATATATATATATATATATATATATATATATATATATATATATATATATATATATATATATATATATATATATATATAGAAACCAAACTGCGCAGGCGAGAAAGTGTATACAAAGTCATCCATACGTCAGTCATTGTTTCTATTTGTAAGGTCCCGTTATCCAATGTAATCGTAATCGCCATCACATGACACTGTGTGTCACATGATCAACTTGACAGGAGCAAACATATGTAGACAGTTATTCGAGTCGAAAACGTTCATATAAAATAAACTGCGTAGGTCCTAGTATTTTAGCACTTACAACACAACATCCACATTGACGGCATATTAATCTAATGTTGTTTCCTCTTCACAGTGAATCGTATGTAGATGATCAACGGCCATATCTAATACTGCGTGTGAATAATCCAGTGGGTTCTATGATACAGTGTTTATTTTGTGTACAACGCCTGCTTGATCTCTCTCACATGCCCGACCGGAAGGGAACTCCTGCTAGAAGCTAGATCCAGTGAGAGAGATACACCACTATGTGGGTCCACGACATGTTACACATTTATCCCGTGTGTGGGATCTTTTATTTTCACTGGCATAGATACCAGATAAAGGGGACCCATGGCTTCTAGTATCTCTTCCCAAATAGGCAGGCAATGTGAGGTGAACGAAACTTCCTATTTTTACGGCGGCATGTGAGTTCGAATCACTTAGTCGACAATCCCATTCTGTCGACAGTCAGGTGCTCTGTCGCCGACCATCGTGAGTAACATATCACATCACTAGAGTCACATTTAGTTTCTTACCTTTCATAAAAACATACATTAAATCTTAATAAAAAAAACCATATAAAAATGGCAGTAATTTCATTTTCACAAAACAACGGCTATTTTAAGCACGGATGCAAACATTCGCGGATTTGGGTTTATTCAGATAACAGGATTTATAGCAAATAACGGTGCTGCCATCTATGGAATACCTATCAAGCCATTGGCTAAGCTACCCGTAGTCTGTCTAGGACCTATGTTTGTATCCGGTCGAATATAAACCGTTTTAAAGAGAGGTTTCTGTTATACGTGGTAAGACACTCATATAATATATTGGAAAGAGTACAGAGGAGAGAGACTAAATTGACTCCATAACGTAAGTAATAGTAATAATAATTGTAACACTTATACAGAGCTTATATTCTTGGCAATCCCAGTTCAGACGTGCAACAAACAATATGATTTGGCGTAATCATAAATGGGGACAGGCAAGTGTCGTCTTTGGAGCATGAAACCTGCGAAAATGTAGAAGGACTAGAGGACACGACATTACTTTAGGGAAGGTACAATGCAGATTAGGTATCACAACACATTAATTCCCAGAGGGGATTACAAATTAAAGCAATATTATATACTGATTATGCGTGTGCGTGTGCGTGTGCCTGCTAATGAAAGCTAAAAGATATCCAATAGTTAGGATTGGATATCTTTATATACATTTTACTCCCTGGCAACCTGTTCTTTCAAACACCATATCGGCTTCGCACGCGCACACGCATGCGCAGGCGCACGCACGCACGCAGTCACACACACACACACATGGACGCACGCGCGCGCGCAAGTTTAATTATCTTCATAATAATAATTTTAGTTTTTGCTAAATCTAGATTTAGATTGTCTTACATGGCGTTAGGCCAAATATTGTGTGTTTTGTATTGTACAGCAGTTGAACAAAAACTGCAGGCTGATTATTACGGTCGTGTCACATGACTTACATCATGTGACACAAGTTGGGGCATGGCTGGCGGGAGTTCCTGGCCAATGTTTCTGTTAAATGACGGCTTCCCCGTGTATATTAGTGACCTCTTTTATCTTTCAATGTTGCTGTATGTCGGCCAACTTGAATGTCAACTTTTAACGGTATAACATGTGGCAGAAATCTATTTTACTATAGCAATGCGTTAATCTAGAAACCAAGATTATGCGTCATTGTTGCTTAGAATCTGAGGTCCTTCAGTAATTGATTTCTATGACGTCCATAATTAATGGTTGTTAGCCACTGTATTAGAACAAACAGATGAAAGTCGTCCTCCATACTAATTAAATTAAATAGCTCATTCTTGGGTATTATAGTACAAATGTCATGATATAAAAGTTAGTAATAATATTAGTAATCATTAAATCTGCAGGTTATTGAAGTTGGTGACACTATATATATACAACATAGCGTTTCAGCATGAAATAACAATTAACAGATTCTGTAATTTAAAGCAATGCTTTATTTCCGACTTGGACTGCACACGTACATAACTATTATCTTTATATTTGTTTGTGGTAGAACACATATTTTACACATTACCCAAAAACAAAGCGACGCGACAAACTTACTAATATAGTAAGGTGATGTATGTCGTATATATCTTAAAATAACCTACACATAAAATGTTGTTTGTGCTTCGACGTGGTCTGCATATATTATGTAAGAATTCGTTGCTACGTATTCGTGACGTATCACATACGACGTGGAGACAACATTACATTCATATTATAGTCGCTTATTCCCGAACGCACAATTAATTTCAAATTTGAGTTGTACTCCGTTCTGAGACATTCAAACAGCCACAGAGCTCATTTATACTTGTGCAGCATTATATACGTGATCCTACTGAAACATGTTGAAAGCATCATACCATGACCCGGGCACCATATTGAATAGTTCCGGTTTGGCAAAATAGCAAGCCACGGCAACCGTCTGATCATCGTCGACCATGTTGTGACGTAACAAATCGTCAAACACAATCTTATGTACTTTATAATACTCCTCCAGGGCTTTCTGGGAACCGCCGAAGAAGCCGCCATTGATGAACGGGGGCAGCGGCTTCTTATAGATGGAGTGCACAGACTCGATGAGCGTCAGGTCGACCAGTTGGATGTACGTGACTCGGTCGTCATCCCGTCGCATCAGATTCCTCGGCGCCCACGTACACGACTTAGGAAACACGTCCTTGCCGTGCCCGTAGCCCGCGTCTACCCAGAAGAAGTACGCCGACCGGAAGTAGTTCTCCTCGGCGGCGGAATGCAGCAAGGAGAGCTTCGAGTTCATGAGGATGTTGTACTCGGCTGAGAAGCCCTCCGGGTGGGTGAGGAGGGCGTTGTCGCTGCCGAACTCCACCGACTGCATGATGGCCGTGATGGCGTCCTTGTAGGCGAAGTACTCGAGGTCCGACAGGTCGACGACGATGATCCGTGTGATGTGTTCCTTGCCGCGGCGTAGGAAGGCCACGTAGTCCTTCACCTGCAACGTCACGAGTCGTGTGTAGGCGTACACAACGTCACGAGTCGTGTGTAGGCGTACACAACGTCACGAGTACGTGTGTAGGCGTACACAACGTCACGAGTACGTGTGTAGGCGTACACGACACGCAGGGTTAGCAAATCGTGGTAGGTGGCCAGGTTAAATTGTTAATTATGTCAATTATTTCATCAAGTTTCTGCTGTATCAGTCGCATACATTTCCACTCCCCGCACGTACAGAGCCTGGTGAGAGGTATGGAGTGAGTGAATGAGCGAGTGAGTTAGTGAGTGAGTGAGTGGGAGGGTGACTGAGTGGGTGGGTGGGTGAGTGTGTGGATGAGTGAGTGAGTGAGTGAGTGAGTGAGTGAGTGAATGAGTGAGTGAGTGAGTGGTGGTGGCTGGCTGGCTGGCTGATGGCTGGCTGGCTGGCTGGCTGGCTGGCTGGCTGGCTGGCTGGCTGGCTGGCTGAGTGGTGAGTGAGTGAGTGAGTGAGTGAGTGAGCGAGCGAGTGAGCGAGTGAGCGAGTGAGTAGATTAATGTGGGATGGTGGGTGAGTGGGTGGGTGGGTGGATGGGTGAGTGAGTGAGTGAGTGAGTGAGTGAGTGAGTGAGTGAGTGAGTGAGTAAGTGAATGAGCGAGTGAGCTATAACGCTACTGGTTAACACAATGACTCACTGACTTAATGATTGACTCGTTTGGCGTAATCACAAATGGGGACATCATTTATGTGCACATATGTATGTCTGTCTATGTGGCTGTGTTATATAATTTTTTGTTTCTGCCGCTGCTGTTTCTGTTGCTGTTTTCTGCTGCTGCTGCTGCTGCTACTGCTGCTGCTGCTGCTGCTGTTGGTGTTACCTGTTCATCCACAAAGGCCACGAGAGGTACATTAAGCTTGAGCACCTGCACGGAGTAATACAGGTAGAACTTGAAGCTACGCTTGAAGTGCGGCCATTCCTCTCTCTTCAAGTCCAGTAGCGCCGTCACCACCGTGAACTCGGTCGTCGGAACTGTAACGAACGGTCCAACAACGTTAGTAAACTGTTGTTCTTCTTCGTGTTATTAACAACCTGGTTAACAATCAGTTCTAACCCACAACATGTAATACGTGTATTTAAACGTTAGTATACCTCTCATAGAATGGGGTTTTCTACCATAGGCCTGTAATCCGATTTTCGTATAATTGTTGAAAGTATAGCGTTTTAATACGGATTTGCTTCAAATATAAAAGCACGGTTTCCCGGCAACGTTTTTGTACCTGGGAGGGGTGCTGCTGGATAGTTTCCGCAGTAACACACACAATTCTTGTCAGCTAGATATGGGCACATTCCAAACGTTTACGGGCACATAGCTGGACACATTCCAAACGTCTAGGGGCACATAGCGGGACACATTAAAATATCTGGAGGGGCATGCCAAATTCCACATATCTAGGAGATGCGCCCGGATTGTACTCCCTGTGCTAGCAGGACACTGGTTGTGCCGACTTCACGAATCTTTTTAAACCGAAACTCTTTACGTCAAGCGTCTGGGTTTTTTTCACATCCTCTAACAAGGGACACATTATACACAAGTTATAAAGAAATTGTCAAGTAAAAGTTCGGGCACATGTTGGTATATATATATCAGCAACTATTTCACACAATATTCGGGGAAAATACTCAGTTAATAATCATAACTTTCTTAAATGTGCCCCAATATCAATGGGATACTGTTTGATATCGGATGCCCTTATCAATGGTAGGGGTATGTGACTGTCGGCTCCAAACCCATACCCACTTGTAAAGGTAGTGCGTGCCCCCGGGGATATAATTGCCCCCAGGCCCGGTGGGTCTACCTTTGCAGACATTATTTTTATGTCAGATTTATTCTTATAGGGGCGATAGGTAATCTATGTGATCAATCAGATGACGGGAGAAAATAGTTAGTGTCAATACAATTATTAATTACCATTAATGTAGTTATTTAACATAGAGCTCTATGGTAGTACGATTACTAACCACTAAATCTCCATTAGTATAAAATAGTCTGGTAGATGGCGCCACTCGAGCGGAGTAGCAATGCTAGTTCTATGTGTTCTTGTTGTTTCCAGCACTCGCCAGGGTTCTATGAACTGACAAGTATGTACATATTGTGGTTACAATGTTATGATCCCACTGAACTACTTAGTTTTTTCCAGAACGTTTACACCAAGCCGACCTTTCTACGCTGACTGAGGGTGGTCACTGACAGGTTTCTTGGCGTTCTCAGTGGTTCTTCTTTTACGTCCCAAATTGAGACGGGATCGACATTGGTGTGGTTCTCCGATTCACAAGGGATACACAGTCGCCAATGGTTTTTACACCAAATATACCAGCCGTGACAGGGTTTTGAACCCGTGCCAGATGGATGCGCGAACCACTACGTGGTTGCTAACCGATGAAGACGTAAACATTACAAATTAATCACTTAATCAAACAATATAAACGCTTACATTTCTGATTAAAAAATTGCGTAATAAATTCTAATTTTTTACCAACAGTAACTAGGCGTCCTATTTGTTGGGTAGGCCCTAAACGTCTTCCGACAGGGACCATACATTATCCGGCATAAAATGCATCTGTCTGGATCGCCGAGCATCACTCATTAATCATAGTGCGGTGGGCGGGTTGCGTTTTACTGACACTGGCAGATAAAGTGTATTTATCATTGGGTTAGCGGTCGGGAGCCGTGTTGATTCACAGGATGCCTCAAACGAAAGGTGTCAAGCTACAATTCCACTTCCTAATGCGTTTGTGGATGTAGAGCCTAATGTCCGTAGCCAAAACATTGGCGCGTGAGACGGTGAAATGTTATTTGACACGGCATAACCGTTGTGGTGGTTGTTGTATTTGATGTTGTTGTTGTTGTTGTTATTGTTGTTGCTGCTGCTGCTGCTGCTGTTTGTGTTTTAAGAGGATCATGTTTTAAAAGTGGGTTTGTACTAAGCGCGCCAGTCCTGGTGGCAACCAAACGTTTGAATGTTAACACAAAAAATTACCTTCACAACAAAACTTCAGCTAAATCCTCAATCAGGCCTCCTAGTTGCATTCCCACGTGACCTCCAACTGCACCCTGACCCAGAGGCTAATAAAAATATTGCTGCCCTTTGGCTGAGTTGGTAACGTAATGAATAGAGGCAAGGTGAAAACGGTAGCATTTACGTCATTGTGTATACTATTAACAGCGAGGAGTTTGTACGCTATGTAATCATTATAATAGCAGGAAGTTGACCATGTTCCCAATATGCGTCCAGACTCTTGTGAACCAGTCAATTCTTGTTTAGAATCTGTATATTTCCGAGATGAAATACATTATAAACATTTCTTTTTAAAACCATTTGAAGTACAATAACTTAGGGATATTTATTATAATACTAAGAATAGTATCATGGTTAAATAATAATAGTATACCTTAAAAGGAGGAATTGCTTTTCCAAACCTCTTGAAGTACAATAACTTTTAGGAGTATATATTCCAATACTAAGAATAGTATAAAGTTTCAAGAATAGTCGTATAGTTAAATAGAATAACTGAGAACCTAGGCTTAATATAGCACAGGTCATAGGTCACAGCAGTGCAGCAGCAACAACAGCAGCGGCAAAGAAGTCACAACAGGTGCTGTCGCAGGAAAAACAAGTGTCGACAGCTGCAGCCTGACAGAAGCAGCGGCACAACGTGTCACGGGAGAACGTTGACACATGAGCCGTGAATCTTTGTGGCAACGGCTCATCGAGATTATTACTTCGTCTACAGTTCACACATTGCGGCGTAGACAGGTTAACGGCGGATGAAGGCGCGGGGAGAGGAGGTATACAGGGTGTAGTTGACTATAGGAATGCTATTAGGTCATCGACACAGGAATCTATGTAGCACAACGTAAACACAAGTCCATGAATCCTAGCGAACGAATGAACGAACGAACGAACGAACGAACGAACGAACGAACGAACGAACGAACGAACGAACGAACGAACGAACGAACGAACGAACGAACGAACGAACGAACGAACGAACGAACGACAGAACGGACGAACGTGTGTGTGTGTGTGTGTGTGTGTGTGTGCGTACGTGCGTGTGTGCGTGCGTGCGTGCGTGCGTGCGTGGGGTGTGGTGGGTTGGTGGATGGGTGTATACGTGGGTAGGTTTGTGCGTGCGTGTGCGTGGGTATGTGGGGTGTGTGTGTGGGTGTGTGTGTGTGTGTGTGTGGTTATGGGATGGTGTGGGGGTGGGGGTGTGTGGGGGGTGTCACGCAGCGAATCTGTTAGTATGTGTGTGTGTCAATCAGGTACTCAGTCAGTATGTCTGCGTGTCAGTCAGTGTGTCCCGCCTCATCTCAGTCCTCCCCACACCCGCCCCCACCCCAACATGCCGGCCACACGTGGGCATTGAACATACTAGAACGAGAACGGAAACCGACGAAAGGAATGCTTTCTGCTACTTCGAGTTCTGGATATGTTAAATGGTGCTCTGAATTATTGGAACGAATGCACCTGGCTATATAGATGAGTGTGTAACACTATCGCCCCCTGACCTCCCGTAAGATATCACATGACCTCGAGCTGTCAATAAATGAGTCATATTAGGAGACATCTGGTCCATGTAGGTCACTACGTATACATTCTACCGGAAGTGCCTCTAGGTCGCATATAAAATGTCAGGCACATCCACACAAAACTGACGGAGATCATTGCAATTTTTAAATGGTGACCCCGAGGATTCCCCTAATAAACCTTTCCCAGTAAAATGTTACATTTAGAGTTAGAACATATGCCGAAGGAAAAAAGTCGATTTTATATTCTTAGATTCTGATATCGGTAAGACCAACATGATATTTCACACATGCCATGGAATAAGGGCATGTCTTTTAGTTTTAAAATATCGTATGTCAACAAAATGTAACGTCTTTGCTGGATGAAGATACGCATGGGTTTGGGCTGTAACATTACTGCAATGTGTAAAATATCCTTCGTGGTCAACTATTTCTGCTGCCTGAGAATTCGATACGCTGGGGCTGGTGTCTCGTGTTCTGAAAGGCAGTCCTGTCGTCACTGTTTTTTTTCTTGTTACTGCGAATTCGCCATAAATAATCACGTTATGCCAGCCTCCGAAGCAAACTTTTTCTCTATAAATTGGCGTTTTATTAGTTTCTTTTACTGGTAGACGGCCCTCTATTCGTGTAGCCGCGCGAAGAGTCAGTACTTAACAGCCGATGTATATATTCATAACAACTACCATGATGGAGTTTTTTTAACAACGATCCATGCTAACGACGTTGGATATGTTCCTTTATTAGATATGTCCACCCGTTGAATATGTCTACCTGTTACACATGTCCACCCGTTGAATATGTTTACCTGTTACATATGTCCACCCGTTGAATATGTTTACCTGTTACATATGTCCACCCGTTGAATATGTCCAGCCTTTGGATATGTCGACCAGTTGAATATGTCTACATGTTACATATGTCCAACCGTTGAATATATCCACCCTTTGGATATGTCGACCAGTTGAATATGTCTACATGTTACATATGTCCAACCGTTGAATATATCCACCCTTTGGATATGTCGACCAGTTGAATATGTCTACATGTTACATATGTCCAACCGTTGAATATATCCACCCTTTGGATATGTCGACCAGTTGAATATGTCTACCTGTTACACATGTCCAACCGTTGAATATATCCACCCTTTGGATATGTCGACCAGTTGAATATGTCTACATATTACATATGTCCACCCGTTGAATATATCCACCCTTTGGATATGTCGACCAGTTGAATATGTCTACATATTACATATGTCCACCCGTTGAATATATCCACCCTTTGGATATGTCGACCAGTTGAATATGTCTACATGTTACATATGTTCACCCGTTGAATATGTCCACCCTTTGGATATGTTCATCAGTTGAATATGTCTACCTGTTACATATGTTCACCCGTTGAATAAGTCCACCCTTTGGATATGTTCATCAGTTGAATATGTCTACCTGATACATATATTCACCCGTTGAATATGTCCACCCTTTGGATATGTTCATCAGTTGAATATGTGTACCTGTTACATATGTTCACCGGTTGAATATGTCCACCCTTTGGATATGTCGACCAGTTGAATATGTCTACATGTTACATATGTCCAACCGTTGAATATATCCACCCTTTGGATATGTCGACCAGTTGAATATGTCTACATGTTACATATGTCCAACCGTTGAATATATCCACCCTTTGGATATGTCGACCAGTTGAATATGTCTACATATTACATATGTCCACCCGTTGAATATATCCACCCTTTGGATATGTCGACCAGTTGAATATGTCTACATGTTACATATGTTCACCCGTTGAATATGCCCACCCTTTGGATATGTTCATCAGTTGAATATGTGTACCTGTTACATATGTTCACCGGTTGAATATGTCCACCCTTTGGATATGTCGACCAGTTGAATATGTCTACCTGTTACATATGTTCACCCGTTGAATATGCCCACCCTTTGGATATGTTCATCAGTTGAATATGTCTACCTGTTACATATGTTCACCCGTTGAATATGTCTACACATGAGATACGTTCGCCCATTGACTATGTCCACTTGTTGAGTATATACGTTGGTGACGTAGTAGCCTCAAAGAGGAGGCAGTTACCGGTGGAAATAAAAGGAACTGGGTGAGGAAGTAACGCAAAAGGAATTGATGACGTCTGTTGAAACATTGAGACAACTGGTAGATTGAGACATACAGAGAAGCAGGGCTTATGGTGCGATCATTCAAAAATAACTTGATCACATACAGGCTGCCTTGTTTCTTAGGTATGTCGTTACCCTTGCCGTCAGCTATATGCCTCTGCTACGGCCTACGGTGCAAGCAGAGACCGACGCAGTAGCTACGCAAGTGTCAGATTACCGTCAGCGCTGCCGGGGCCGCGGCCGGCCGGCTCTCTGAACGCGATATCCACACAATGCTGAGAGCATCGCACGGGATAACCTCACGTGACACAACCCGTATCTAGGCAAGGAGCGAATGTTCTAGAAAAGAAGAGACATGAAGCGCATGCGTGCGTTATTGGTAATATACTCGTATTACAGTTTTAATCCATATTACACCGGATATAAAAATAGTGTATATAATATGTTTGGACTGTTTTGGAATAGTATAAGAAGAAATGTCAAGCCCAAGACCGCACTTGATTTATGTCAAACACCTCATAGACTGTAATGAATCTGTCATACACGTGGCAATTATTCACACGGCTGCCAGGTGTATTTAAAGTGGAAAACAGGGTGACCCATAAATGTAGATGACCGTTGCATGAGTAGATATTATGGTGTTTTTGCCATTGGACCTTTTTAGAGTTTGGTCAAAAACCGGCTAAGAAGTAATTCAGTTAACTTTTCTACGACGAAAAGACGGCTTTTATACCCAACCAAGTAGGCGTATATGTGGCAACCTTCCTTGTCTAAATTATTTGGAAAAATACTACTGATTGAATGTCCGGAAAGCGTTCATTGTCTTATCAACGTTGCACTTTCACGCAGTTTATTATTGAATCCTATGCAAACAGTTTACAAAGTACACTACATAATGAACGCAAGAAAGTGAAAAGGTCACAAGAAAGTGAAAAGGTCGGCATGTGTTATCTAGCAACAACAAAGTTGTTCCCGACTGTATCTTATACCAACCGCCGCCTCTGTTGATTTCAGAGCTAACAGTGTGTAGACCCGGCGAGATAATTGCTAAATGGTGTGCAGATAAACGGACGGATATCTTGCAAACATGGCGCATTTAGCGCTGATACGGAAGCTTGTTAACATCAGTCGTGAATTCGTCAGGCACCATCACACGCGTATGGTACTCGTTACGGGGGCGCCCTACCCTGGTGGGTGCAGACCAACATTTTGTGTTCCTGTCCATTTCAATGTGACCTAGTTTAGTAACTCGTTTGTAGCTTGAATTAATTACAAATCATTACAAAACTATTGTATCGAGTCTCATCTGTATCAGCTTTTAAAAAGTGGGAAAATGTGTAAGCGCTATACAATCAAATTACGACTTTTCAAATGTATGCATTTCGCGACTCCATGCGGACTTTGATTCCGTCATTACTGCCCCCTCAGGGTAAAACAAACAAGTTCATCGAAATGCCTTTTGAAGCGGGACTGGTTCCTAGAAACACGGATAAAGAAAAACACATGGGTTAACCTACACATTATTCACTGCAACCTATGGGGTAACTGACAGGGGTATTGCAGTACAAACACCGCTGTGGCTTCAGTGAATGATGTGCTTCATCTTCGTACGATATAATGACCTCGTTGCGAGGCTAGTCTCCCTCGAAAAATGTTTAATTGAAATGCGTGTATCCAGTTTCCTCTGTGTGTAAGCCTGCAGGCATGAGCTCGCGTGTGTTTTCTTCCTACTATAAGCTGACAAGACACTGTCGCTTTACAGAAGGCAGCTATCTTACGCTAATGGCACGCTCTCAGTTTGGGGAATGTTATCGACTGGTGTGCGATCTGTCAATATATAACAATTGATGTTTGTGTCGTTGAATAAACTCAGTTACAGGCAACGAATTATGTTGTAATTCTTTTAGCAATAGAAGTGAACCAATATGCTACAACTCAACATTGTTATTGTCCTAAAAATATACCCCCAGTAGGCCTACTATGACGACATACATACGTCGCGCTTTCAACATTATGTAGCTGGTATACTCAAGTTTCAACAAAGATGGAAAGGGTTAAACAATTGTCTTAGTTTGATAAGAGTCTCGCCAATGTAAATGTGTTGCAAATGTTTACGCAATGAAGTGTCAGCTGTAACCCAACACTCTGCAGCTCCAACGTAACAGAGCTTGTTTACACCCGGCTGATACATCAACATTGGCTTGCATTGTGGGTAAACCGTTTATTGAACTAGTCAAATGTATTGTAATGATGACGTCACGTCCCGCTGACATCACAAAAGGATTAACGCGTTGGTAACGTACAGCGAATTTATTACAAAATGCACATAATTTATTTGGAAATAGCATTCACGAAAGGATGCCGGTAATGACAATTCAAATTAATTATAGGTTGAGTTTAATGGTTTACTTAGCCAATTTGTTCAGTGTACTATCGCTGCTGTTATAAACATATACATAACAAACCCAGTTAGTGTAACTTTGATCTTATCAGGTGTACCAAGAGGTATATAGACTGAAACTGAAAATATGTATACAATATTTACAATTTTACTGTCGTGAGGATTTTCAGATACGTTGTGGTGATATCTCAATAAAGAAGATACTGCTGCACCTTTGGAAGGACGCGATATTATCTATATTTTCATATCCTGTGTCTTGGCGATTTTTCACGAGATGTAATTATGAAGAGAATCAAAGTATATGTTCTATAAACGAATAAGTAATCCATGCCATTGGCAGCCAGGAATTCGTATTACGTCCGGCCTCTGATTATCTATAATCTTCTAATGCGCAGCCTATCAGTCTAATGCACATGAAGCACGAAACATATGGTACTCTGTAAGACTCTAATCGTTTCTAATAGAGCAGACCGCCGCTAGCAAAGATGTGACCGTGTAGGTTTCTGTTGAAAACATGCGCCTTTTTTATACGATGACGCCAAAGCGAGTTAGTCTGAGGTGCAGTCGGTCGCTTGCACAGGCTGTTCACAGCGTCCGTGGCCTAACGGCGATAGGCGTGCGCCGGGTGATACGCATCATATTACTCAAGAGAGATTCCTAGAAATGGCAGATACTGATTTATCAACATATCGCACCCACCCATTACCGACATGATGTTAGGGTTTATATTTGTCGCTATGATTATTTCCATAATACTTTGGACGCGTATGGTTATATACGTTAGACCGGAATACTTCTTTACAACAGATGCATGCATGCAAATCTTTCCGCTTACACACACACGCACGCACGCACACACACACTCACTCAGTCACACACTCTCACACACACACACACACACACACACACACACACACACACACACACACACACACACACACACACACACACACACACACACACACACACACAACACACACTCACTCAGTCACACACACTCACACACACAACACACACACACAAACAAACACACACACACACTCACTCACTCACTCACTCACCACACACATACACATACACATACACATACACATACACATACACATACACATACACATACACATACACATACACATACACATACACATACACATACACATACACATACACATACACATACACATGACACATGCACACGCACAGCACACGCACACGCACACGCACACGCACACGCACACGCACACGCACACGCACACGCACACGCACGCACACGCACACGCACACGCACACGCACACGCACACGCACACGCACACGCACACGCACACGCACACCGCACACGCACACGCACACGCACACCACGCACACGCACACGCACACGCACACGCACACGCACACGCACACGCACACGCCACACGCACACGACACGCACACGCACACGCCAGCACACGCACACGCACGCACACGCCACGCACACGCACACGCACGCACACGCACACGCACACGCACACGCACACGCACACGCCACGCACACGCACACGCACACGCACACGCACACGCACACGCACACGCACACGCACACGCACCGCACGCACACGCACACGCACACGCACACGCACACGCACACGCACACGCACACGCACACGCACACGCACACCACACGCACACGCAACGCACACACACAGCACGCAACCATACGCATACGCATACGCATACGCATACGCATACGCATACGCATACGCATACGCATACGCATACGCATACGCATACGCATACGCATACGCATACGCATACGCATACGCATACGCATACGCATACGCATACGCATACGCATACGCATACGCATGCATACGCATACACATACACATACACATACACATACACATACACATACACTACCATACAATCACATACACATACACATACACATACACATACACATACACATACACATACACATACACATACACATACACATACACATACACATACACATACACATACACATACACATACACATACACATACACATACACATACACATACACATACACATACACATAACGCGTTGCATTAACTGCGGCTACATCCGAGCAAGTAAACGCGTCGTTTTAATGCATCCTCCATAAAATAAATAAACACTTCGGACACCTCGCTCTGATTGCATGCGTCAGGAATGCACTAAATGTGTGTCGTTTGTTTAAACATTTCATATCGTTCATAGCTATTGCGTTAACGTGAACCCATTTACGCATACATCAACCCGATGCCGACTGTCCCGGGGATTTTCGGGCCCTGCAGACTTCTTGCCCAGTGACTGGACTGTCTCATTTCATGTAGGCCATTGAGGTCGAACGCTACTGGTCTCAGTTGTCCGTCTTCAGATCACCCTGGCTGTCATTACCGTCGCTAGCACCGCCATCTCTAAATTAACATCTTCCTTTTAAGAGGCAATCTATGATAGCGCAGAACCAAGGCGCTTATTGGTCTTTTAATTTAGTGTTTAGCAGATTGATAAGTTCATTCATTTTTATTCACTCATGACTTCGTTTCGTAATAGATTAAATTACAGATTGACTAAGGGTTTCAACAATTATAGCTGTAGATAAAGTCAAATTCCCGAAATTGATATAATGAAAATATACTTAAAATACAAGTTTATTTAGTTCACCCAAGAGCCGATATAGACATAAACATCTGGCGGTATGTACGACAATGGTTTTATTGAATGTTGGAATTGAGCTCGTTTATAGTACATACTTCAAGTTGATATGCCTTCCAGTATATATTCAATCTACTAATATACCGATTTGTTAACATAAGACAGTTGTTTGTCTTACTAGTGAGCGCGTAGAACCAAGCAAAGACGCATTGTCACATCACGTTGATTACTTCCACTACTAGACAAGTGTGTCACTCGTGTCCGGCAACTCACAGTAAGTCCACCGTGTGTATTCCCTACAAATAGACGTGGGAAAGGGGATGAAAGGCGGAGAGAGGAAAGCTAAACTCTGGAGAGACAGGACAGGGCGAGTATTTAGCGCTACTGTATCTGACGTCACGTCTGTATCTGATGTCACGTCTGTATCTGACGTCACATCTGTATCTGACGTCACGTCTGTATCTGACGTCACGTCTGTATCTGACGTCACGTCTGTACAGATGGGAACACGGACGAGAACAACGGGAAATCGAAATTCCCAAACAAACCCCAACCTTCAGGAATCGTGAGGGAGGGATGGAGAGATCTTGGGATGATGAAAGATGAAGGGAAGGGGTACGGAAAGAACAATTTGGTAACAAAGAACACAGCGATTCGTTTGGCAACAGCGTACCTCACCCAGCAGACAAAATGTCACGCGCAGGAGAACAACGGTTAATCGAAGTTCATAGACCAAACAAACACATACGTGGCGCGCGTACCTACGCCGGTACGTACTCACCGGGAACGTGGTCACACTGCGGCAGTTCAAACGGGTAGAGACAGGCGTAGTACGCGTGTCCACTCGTGTCGTTTCCACACACGTCGTCACTGACCGCATCTCCGTCACCGCCTCGTCCATCGACGGCGATGACGACAGCGGCGATGATGATGGCCACTCGCCAGGACAACATCTGCGACGAGGCGGTGTCCGGGTCCGTCCGGCCGGCCGTCCAAGCATCCTATTGTCCGCCAGCAACGACGCCCGCGCGGGGACTGAGGCTGAGGCTGAGGCTGAGCGACCGTGAAACCAAACCCGCGGTGCCGTTAGATAACCCCGCCTGGCTCCCCAGGCTGCACGGGCTGATCGATATCGCTGGTTTATATCCGTTTGCGGGCTGCCGGGTGACTGCGTGCGCGGGCAACTAACTGTGTTGTACAGTACAGGGCACAGTAGGGTAGGGTGTGGGGATTAGCTCATGTAAGGCAATAGGGTTGTCCCACCAGTGTGGGCTGCTGTAAAAGGAACAGAGATGAAGTCAGGGGGACTTATTATGTTCTATGCCCTTTTTGAACTAAAACACGTAATACATATGTATTATAAGATAATTTACAAAGTAACTGTCACACATTATTAATAAAAGTATTACGATGGTGCTCAGCTTTTTAAAATTTACACACACACACACACACACACACACACACACACACACACACACACACACACACACACGTGTGTGTGTTTGTTTGTATGTGTGTGTGGGGGGTGTGTGTGTGGGTGTGGGTGTGTGTACGTGTGTGTGTAAATTTTAAAAAGCTGAGCACCATCGTAACACTTTTATTAATAATGTGTGAGTTACTTTGTAAAGTATCTTATAATACATATATATGGATAGCCCTATCACACCCCACGTCTAACCCCCTCCCCGCCCTACTGTACCCTATACTGCACACTATAGTTCCACACGCATGCAGGCTACGGCATGTTGCATCGGCGAATAAACGCTTTCATGGTTCAGAAACGCTTTCATGTCACAAACGTAATTGTTAATTAGCAAGTATAACACAGTGAAATTATATTCATGGCGTCATTGCATTGATTTATATATATATATATATATATATATATATATATATATATATATATATATATATATATATATATATATATATATATATATATATTATAAACTTGGCCTGAACCATGAAAGCGTTTATTCGCCGATTCAGCATGCCGTAGCCTGCATGCGTGTGGAACTATAGTGTGCAGTATATGGTACTGTAGGGCGGGGTTAGACGTGGGGTGCGATAGGGCTATCCATCTGCAATTTATAAACTAAACAAACAATTAAATAAGTGTTTGCCAACACCGCGGTGCTGTGTTGGCGGTGGTGACAGTGGCTCCCTCTGCTGGAATCCTGGCACTGTGAAGGAATGTCTGACCTCTCCTGACGATGCCAGGTCCGTCTCGTAGTTGTCACGCCGGAACAACTGTCCACTTCATTGCCTCTTATGTTTTTTAATATCATTAATGTAATAAATGTCTTAATAACAATACAGACACACCACATACAGACACAATAAGGAAAAGATTTCCGTGTCCGATTTTGTTCAGTTTTGAGAAGACTACCAACTGTTTCCATATGGAAAACTCATGACGACTTATACATTTCTTGTATTGGTCACATAAGTAAACCTTAGAATGATAAATGTCAAACATGTTGCAGTGCATTAAAAGGGTTAGGGTTAGGAATGTATAGATAGAATTCCGACAGCATCCAGCAATTTCTCTTTGATGTACATATCTTTTATTATATATATATATATATATATATATATATATATATATATATATATATATTATTTATATATACTCACCAAATATGCATAAAAAAGTACGAATAGCCGAGGATTGAGTGTAGCGCTAGTTTGTTCTTGTCACAAGCGAATTAGAGCTATTTAGGCCATTTATGTAACTAACATGTTTGCCAAATGGATTATTTATACTCTCTTCTTTTAATGTTTAGTTCATTTTCCTTAATAAACAACTCAAAGCAGAAGAGAGGTATTCACGAACCCTTTTTCAAAACGTTGCTTAAATTTTTTCAATAAACCAAATATTACGGAGGAAGTTTCAATATATGTATGAGATATAATTTTACAGTTCGTTATAATTTATGTGCAATAAAAATATACATCGAACGCCATTTCTCAATTGTTTTGCTTAAGATACACTTTGCTATGCAAGGTCAAATCACTTTTATCAATTGCTATAGATTTTTCGTCAGAGTTACAACGCAAATCTACTGAGAGTTGAACGCATGGTTTATAAATAACTGTATGGGGGGCTTTCCAGTTGGGTATAACCAAAAACCTCGAGTACACCACTCCACAAAAAACCGCCTTACACAACACGATATAATAATAATAATAATAACACAAGTTTTATTAGCAACTCAACTGAGTTGGATTGACATTACAATAAGTTACAATTAACTCATCAAAACATCATACAAATACAATAGAAATACATTTGATACCGCAAATCATACCATATTAATAGCCTTTTTACTGACAGTTGTATAAAGCCCACGGTATAAAGGAGTTACGGAATCTATTCTTTCTAGTAACTGGTAACGGGTACACATTTTGTTGTCTAACATTATATTTGATATGTCTTTTGTCGGGCAGCAGATAATTTAATCTGTGTGTGCCGACTTTAATTTTATCAAAATATTTTTGACAAATGCTGTCCCGTCTTACATTCAACGTATCCAGGTTAACACGCCTAAGTATTTCCGCGTAACCCAATCCAGGAAAAATACATTTTAGTGCCCTTTTTTGTATAACTTCAATATTGTCAGACAAATATTGGGGCAAGTTAGTGTGCCATACAGGACATGCATATTCTAGAACTGGTCTCACCACACTAACATATACACTGACCAGATCTTTCTGGGTAATCCCTGCACGCTTTAACTGATATAACATGTACAAGCGTTTACCACCCTTTTTTCACAATATTATCCACGTGTTTGTTCCATGTCAGATCCTGAGAAATGGTCACACCTAATAGTTTGGCATGGCAAACTTGTGCTATATCCCTCCCATCAATCTTTATATTCGGGATAGTGCTTCTGAAATTGCCATCTTGTGCAAAACTAATGATTATTTCTTTTGATTTTTCCGAATTAATTTTCATGTCATTCTGTTCTGTCCATCTAGCAGCAATATCAACCGACTCTTGTATAACAGATACATCATTTCTGTCGCATATTTCAAATAACGTACTGTCATCTACATACTTATATAATGGAACAGTCGTTCTTAAATCATTTATATAAACAAGGAAACATTTAGGTCCAAACAATGTCCCTTGCGGTACTCCCCCATTGGGATGACCAGAATGGGAATATTCATTTCCTATTTTTACTCGTTGAGCTCTGTCTAATAGAAATGTTGCCATCCATCTTAAACTATGTGCGGGCAACCCATACGACTGTAGCTTATCTAGCAACAAATGATGATTAATAAGATCAAACGCTTTGCTAAAGTCTAGCATTACAACTCTGACATAAGAATTCAATTTATCTGTCGCCTTATACCACATATGAACCAGTTCGACAAGAACGTCTGTTGTGGACGTTCCGCTAATTCCCCCAAATTGCTTAGCATCAATTTCACCTTCAATTGTTTCATCCACCCATTTCATTATTATTGATTCAAACACCTTGACAGCTATTGGAGTTAGTGAAATTGGTCTAATGTCTTTTTCAATCGACACAGGGGGGCTTGTTTTGGCAACGGTATTACATTGGCCATTTTCCATTCCATAGGGAGTACACCTTCTCTTAATGAATTGTTAAAAATAGCAGTTAATGGAGGGGCGAGAACATTTGCATAATTTCTTAACACCCATGCAGGGATGTTGTCAGGCCCAGTAGCCTTGTCGCCTTTAACACTCTCCAAGGCTTTAAAAGTAGTACGTACGCTTATCACATACTGATCCGGCAGTTCCTCGTTAACGTCGAACACCTTGTGACTCTTATTTAACCGAGGCAAATGGTCACTCACAGACACAAAGAAATCATTCATTGTATTGGCCAGTAAGCCACAATCACCATCCGTTGTTTTGTTAGCTAGACCTTGCATGCATGATTTGCCATTTGTTTTAAGTCCCATTATTGTTTTCATATGCTTCCACCAATCGTGGGATCCCGATTCATGCATTGCTGCAATTTGTGTTTGGTAAAAATTATACTTAAGTTTCGAAGCGGCTCGGTTGACCTTATTAAGCATTATTTTTGCTTGATTCAAATCACCACTCATGTGAGCTCGCTGTCTTTTACGAACTAAGTCTCTGAACCAGTCTGTGACCCATGGCTTATCAGCCGTATGCCTCGTAACAATTTTAGTAGGAAAGCATATTTCCATCACGTTGCAAATAACCGTTTGATAATATGAATACTGATCTGCACATGAATCAAGCCTAAATAGGGGTTCCCATTTGATGGCTGATAAAGCCATACTGAATGTGGCTTTTTCTTTTGGCCCCATACACCTTACGGTTAACCGTGTCACGCATCCAGTATCAACTGAGTTTTTCGCTTTAGGTTTAAGCAAAACCATGTTATGGTCCGATGACCCCAGTTCGGAAATAGTAACAGGCGGGGTGTACACCTCCTCCATATTCGTCCATATTTTGTCTAATATCGCCTGTCCACGTGTTACAACATTAACTACTTGGACAAATCTATAGTGGGTTTTCATAAAGTTATCCCGCAACTGGTTGAAATCGCCAGTTATGATCACACCACATTCTGGGTGTTTTCGCATTACAGTGTCAATGTTGGTGATTAAATGATCACGTATTTTCAAATACTCCGTCTTTGGAGTATAATATAAACATGCTACCAGTATACATGAGAATTTTCGAGGCGTTTTTTTGGCATAACCTTAATCCACATTACTTCTAAATCATGGACCTCCATATCATTCAATCTCTTATACATTAAATCATTTCTAATGTAGCAGGCTACACCACCGGCTCGTCCATGACCCCTATCTTTTCTCTCCAAGCAAAACCCTTGCATAGTAAGGCTACTTGAATCCATATAGTCTTTAAACTATGTCTCACTAACACATATAATTGAAACATCATGTGTTGTTACAGTTACATGCAATTCGTCCACTTTTTCACTGTTCAAAGATCTGGCATTTAAATTAATTAGGGAAGGTAGATCCCATTTACGTATTTTGTCCGCTGTTGGATTCGGAACACAAAACCGCGTTGAATCACAGTTCTCGGTTTGTGTGTTCATGGAAAGTTCCATGGCCAGATCGTTTAGGCCCATTTCCTAATCACGGGAGTGATGCTTTTCTTTATGTCCTCGTTCCCCGCACTGACGACACAACACTTTGTCAGGGTGTCTGCAGGTGGCAGTGACATGGTTTGTCTCACCGCATTTGGCACACTTGCCCATCGACAGACGAGTACGACGTTTGACCACTGTCCACTTACCGTCAGGTGCCACACGTGTCGATGTTGTTGTTGATGTTGGCGTTTGTTTTGTTTCGGTGGTTGTTCTGGGAGAGACAGATTCAACAGCAATCTGCCAACTCCGCTCTCAGATAGATGCAGCCCGTCTCTCTGGAAAGCTGCGTCGTCAGCAGCCCCGTTCCGGAATGTGAAATTTGCGTCGTTGTCGACGAATTTGACGTCGATTTCGTTGCACGCTTCCTTCATTTTCATGTTGACGTCCGCCCGTCGATCTGGATTGGCTCGACGCTTCGACGGCAGTACGCTGCTCACCGTGATGGTTGATGTCAAGGTTTTCGCCTTCCGCAGTAGTTGCGCGATGTTTTCTTTTATGTTAGCAGCACTTACGTCACTCGTTGTTTCGTGAGTTTTAGCCGCGTCATCGATCATTTGTTCGATATCGGCGAGAGTGGCGCCTGATTTCCGTCGAATCTTGATGGGATTGCCACTGGACGTTTTATCAACGCGTACATCACGTAGCAAGCTGTTCCCTACGAGCAGTGTCACTGCCTGTGGTCCCCCATCGTTGGAGTCGGCGTCGCCGTCTTGACACTTGCTTGTCGCTATGTCTTCT
>JAODUO010000017.1:770000-777500 GCA_025642075.2 Ridgeia piscesae | reverse complement strand
GGGTTGAAGGGTGACGCAAGTTAGTGAGCGGTGGCGGTGGCGGTGGCGGTGGCGGTGGCGGTGGCGGTGGCGGTGGCGGTGGCGGTGGCGGTGGCGGTGGCGGTGGCGGTGGCGGTGGCGGTGGCGGTGGTGGCGGTGGCGGTGGCGGTGGCGGTGGCGGTGGCGGTGGCGGTGGCGGTGGCGGTGGCGGTGGTGGTCATCATCATCATCATCATCATCATCATCATCATCATCATCATCATCATTATTATCATTATTATTATTATTATTATTACTATATCAGGCAGTACGGTGCAGAGAAGGCTTTAGCCGAGGCAGACATCGATGGCTGATACGGGATCTGAAGCTGTCGACGCCGAAGGTAGCCGTGGAAGACATGTCCACCACACACAATGACCTCATTATTGGCGCAGGTAACAACGAGAACAAAGTTATTTTATTTAAAACGTTTAAGACACATATTGTTCGTTGCAGCCGTTTGGAGTCATCTGGTAATATTATTGTTACTGGTGTACATTCGACGCTTAACATCGTGTCGTGTGTTGGAATATTGCTCTAAGATATCAGACTAATGTTCCTGGTGTTTTAAGTCATCTCTACAGAAGTCGCGATGGTTTATTATTGAATAGGCCTGCCTGTGAGCGAGTTATGAAGTGCTTTGAGCAGTTCTAAGGAATTGACATTACGCTTAGTTCAACGGGAACCATGTACGTGCTGTGATTGTTGTATGACGTTTCGTCACTTAGACCCGCGCTATTTTTAGTCTTTTTACGTCGAGCGGACTCCCCTGGATGGAACTGTCAACCGATCTTTTACTTACGTTGTCTTCGTAACTATGTGTAGCGTAATTGATCTGCTCAGATCGAGTACTACTGTTGAACCGTTCGTACGCCGCATTTATAAAATGAGTCAAACTTGAAACACCTACACTGTTGCTTACTCTTGCAAGAGAACACTAGCGGTTGACGAAAACTGACACGCCACCTAGCGAACACGAACTGAAAGTGTGTCGTTGCAGTGTCGGAAGAACATCGCACGTTCAACTACGGTTACTCTATGAAAGACATCGGTGAGAGCGCCTGGGGCTGGCAGCCGTCAACCGACATAACGTGGCACGGCAAACGGAGCCAGGATGATACTTGCGACGGTAAGAGGTGTTGGCTAACGTCCGTCGAGATCACAAAAGTCGATTTCAATAGTCTTTAAATCATAATTATTATTATCATGTGCTTTATATTGTCTCATCTGCTTATTGTTAATAGTTATTCATTGTACGTTATTTTGTATGATGACCAGGTTGGAAATGTGTGTACGTTTGTATGCTGTTACATGTTAGTTATCCTCGTATCTGTGCAATACTGTTATATAATGACTTACATACGGGAATTGGTAGAACAGTAATAATCGATATCTTCCCCCCCCGCAGATGACTGCTTAGATATAATGACTTACATACGGGAATTGGTAGAACAGAATTATATCTTCCGCAGAGTCAGATAATCACACTGGAAAAGAGTCGGCAGACATAGAAGTTCGCCTAAACGTAAGACGCGGCATTCTGACATTTCACCGTGGAATTGAGCATCTGTCGACCATCGAAGGACTGACGGGGAAAGTGTTCTTTCCTTGCGTCTGGTTCTACAGGAAGGCTTGGTTTCCCGTCGAGATTCAATACTTGGCGGGACCCGCAGGTTAATGAACACACTTTCTTTTCTACATATTATTATGGTATGTACACTGTTAAGTGGTTGGGCACCGCGCCACACGTTCTACTTTATTTATCATTTATCTGTCTCTGTCTCTGTCTCTGTCTCTGTCTCTGTCTCTGTCTCTGCCCTCTGCTCTGCCCCTGCCCCTGCCCCTGCCCCTGCCCCTGCCCCTGCCCCTGCCCCTGCCCCTGCCCCTGCCCCTGCCCCTGCCCCTGCCCCTGCCCCTGCCCCTGCCCCTGCCCCTGCCCCTGCCCCTGCCCCTGCCCCTGCCCCTGCCCTGCCCTGCCCCTGCCCCTGCCCTGCCCCTGCCCCTGCCCTGCCTGCCTGCCCCTGCCCTGCCCCTGCCCCTGCCCCTGCCCCTGCCCTGCCCCTGCCCCTGCCCCTGCCCTGCCCCTGCCCCTGCCCCTGTCCCTGCCCCTGCCCCTGCCCCTGCCCCTGTCCCTGCCCTGCCTGCTCCCTGCCCCTGCCCCTGTCTCCCTGCTCCCTGCCCCTGCCCCTGTCCCCTGTCTCTGTCCTGCCCCTGCCCCTGCCCCTGCCCCTGTCCCTGCCCCTGCCCCTGCTCCCTGCCCTGCCCCTGTCCCCTGTCTCCTGTCTCTGCCCTGTCCCCTGCCCCTGCCCCTGCCCTGTCCCCTGCCCCTGCTCCCTGCTGCCCTGTCTCCTGCCCCTGCCCCTGCCCCTGCCCTGCCCCTGCTCCCTGCCCTGCCCTGCCCCTGTCTGCCCTGCTCTGCCTGCTCTCCTCGTCTCTGCCCCTGCTCCTGCCTCTCTGCCCCTGCCTCCTGCCCCTGCTCCCTGCCCCTGTCTCCTGCCCCTGCCCGCCTGTCTCCCTGCCCCTGCCCCTGCTCCCTGCCCCTGCCCTGCCCCTGCTCCCTGCTCCCTGTCTCCTGTCCCTGTCCCTGCCCTGCCCCTGTCTCCTGCCCCTGTCTCCTGCTCTCCTGTCTCCTCTCTCCTGCTCCCTCTCTCTCCTCTCTCCCTGTCTCCTGTCTCCTGTCTCTCTCCTGCCCCTGCCCCTGCCCTGCCTGCCCCTGCCCTCTCTGCCCTGCCTCCTGCCCCTGCTCTCCTCCCTCCTCTCTCTCTCCCTCTCTCTCTCTCTCTCTCTCTCTCTCTCTCTCTCTCTCTCTCTCTCTCTCTCTCTCTCTCTCTCTCTCTCTCTCTCTCTCTCTCTCTCTCTCTCTCTCTGTGTGTGTGTGTGTGTGTGTGTGTGTGTGTGTGTGTGTGTGTGTAGTGTAGGTGTAGGTGTAGGTGTAGGTGTAGGTGTAGGTGTAGGTGTAGGTGTAGGTGTAGCTGTAGGTGTAGGTGTAGGTGTAGGTGTAGGTGTAGGTGTATGTGTAGATGGAGCTGAAGGTGTAGTTGTAGGTGTAGGTGTAGGTGTAGGTGTAGGTGTAGGTGTAGGTGTAGGTGTAGGTGTGGTGTAGGTGTAGGTGTAGGTGGTGTGTAGGTGTAGGTGTAGGTGTAGGGTGTAGGGGTAGATGAGCTGAAGATGTAGTTGGTGTAGAGGTGTAGGTGTAGGTGTAGGTGTAGGTGTAGGTGTAGGTGTAGGGGTGTAGGTGTAGGTGTAGGTGTAGGTGTAGGTGTAGGTGTAGTGTGTAGGTGTAGGTGTAGGTGTAGGTGTAGGTGTAGGTGTAGGTGTAGGTGTAGGTGTAGGTGTAGGTGTAGGTGTAGGTGTAGGTGTAGTGTGTAGGTGTAGTGTAGGTGTAGGTGTAGGTGTAGGTGTAGGTGTGGTAGGTGTAGGTGTAGGTGTAGGTGTAGGTGTAGGTGTAGTGGTGAGCTTAGGTAGGTGTAGTGTGTAGGTGTAGGTGTATGTGTAGGTGTAGGTGTAGGTGTAGGTGTAGGTAGTGTAGGTGTAGGTGTAGGTGTAGTGAGTGTAGGTGTAGGTGTAGGTGTAGGGTGTAGGTGTAGGTGTAGGTGTAGGTAGTGAGGTGTAGGTGTAGGTGTAGGTGTAGGTGTAGGTGTAGGTGTAGGTGTAGGTGTAGGTGTAGGTGTAGGTGTAGGTGTAGGTGTAGGTGTAGGTGTAGGTGTAGGTGTAGGTGTAGGTGTAGGTGTAGGTGTAGGTGTAGGTGTAGGTGTAGGTGTAGGTGTAGGTGTAGGTGTAGGTGTAGGTGTAGGTGTAGGTGAGGTGTAGGTAGGTGAGGTAGGTGTAGGTGTAGGTGTAGGTGTAGGTGAGGTGTAGGTGTAGGTGTAGGTGTAGGTGTAGGTAGGTGTAGGTGAGGTGTAGGTGTAGTATTGTTTGAGGTAGGTGTAGGTGTAGGTGTAGGTGTAGGTGTAGGTGTAGGTGTAGGTGTAGGTAGGTGTGTTGTAGGTGTGTAGGTGTAGTGAGGTGTAGGTGTAGGTGTAGTGTAGGTGGTAGGTGTAGGTGTAGGTGTAGGTGTAGGTGTAGGTGTAGGTGTAGGTGTAGGTGTAGGTGTAGGTGTAGGTGTAGGTGTAGATGGAGCTGAAGGTGTATGTGTAGGTGTAGGTGTAGGTGTATGTGTAGGTGTAGGTGTAGGTGTAGGTGTAGGTGTAGGTGTAGGTGTAGGTGTAGGTGTAGGTGTAGGTGTAGGTGTAGGTGTAGGTGTAGGTGTAGGTGGTAGGTGTAGGTGTAGGTGTAGGTGTAGGTGTAGGTGTAGGTGTAGGTGTAGGTGTAGGTGTATGTGTAGATGGAGCTGAAGGTGTAGTTGTAGGTGTAGGTGTAGGTGTAGGTGTAGGTGTAGGTGTAGGTGTAGGTGTAGGTGTAGGTGTAGGTGTAGGTGTAGGTGTAGGTGTAGGTGTAGGTGTAGGTGTAGGTGTAGGTGTAGGTGTAGGTGTATGTGTAGATGGAGCTGAAGGTGTAGGTGTAGGTGTAGGTGTAGGTGTAGGTGTAGGTGTAGGTGTATGTGTAGGTGTAGGTGTAGGTGTAGGTGTAGGTGTAGGTGTAGGTGTAGGTGTAGGTGTAGGTGTAGGTGTAGGTGTAGGTGTAGGTGTAGGTGTAGATGGAGCTGAAGGTGTAGGTGTAGGTGTAGGTGTAGGTGTAGGTGTAGTGTAGGTGTAGGTGTAGGTGTAGGTGTAGGTGTAGGTGTAGGTGTAGGTGTAGGTGTAGGTGTAGGTGTAGGTGTAGGTGTAGGTGTAGGTGTAGGTGTTGGTGTACGTATACGTACGAGTGTGCATGTGAGTGTGCGTGCGATCGCGTGTGTATGTGTATTTATGCGTGTGTGTTGGCACTACACGTGCGTGTGTTGTTGCAGTGTACACACAAGAACGGTTACTAGCTGTGCGAAATCTGCGCACTTACTTGAAGGATGATTTCCTGACGACGAGACACATCTCAGCACAGGCGTCCCTGTCGTCCCATCCCGTCCTGGCCGCCAACCGCGACATCTACAAATGGGGCCTTCACTCGGACAACGTCCAGCTCAAGGTAATTAAATTTCTACTACAAATCATATTGAAACTCCAACTTAGGAATCTTGTGAATGTATCTCCTCTTGTGCTGCCGCATGAAACCGTGGGCACGTTTATTCACTCAGCGGTACGAATTAATACCTGGCTATAGACAGTGATGGTATTTGAACGAGCAGCCTTCGCGCATTAATTGCAGCGTTGCTGTATTCTTCCCAGAGAAGTTGAGACGGTGTTTGTGTTAATAGGTTTGCCACGGAGTAAAGTGTAAAGCGCTTTAAACAAACCTGAAACTCCTTACGTTTACTTTGTTTTACCTGTGAGAAAGAAGAAACAATCTGTGGTGTGTAAAGAAACAAAGGGAAGCTACTCGTGTGGTTTGACATTCGTTTTACTAAATATAGCTTACTTCTGCCTTTCAGAGCAACACCCACATCACAGTAAAAGCCAACCTGACAGCCATTCAGTGGGCGCTGGCCCGGACGACGATATGTGACGGACGACACGATATCGACTTCCGCTGTAGTCATCCGGACCGTATCGTCATCGGCTTAGGTATGGACTGGACTCTTTATGGCCTCCGATGTCTCCGCCGGGTTGGCGTTACCACAGGTTATGGTAGAGACGCTGTTTGGTTCTCAGGCAGAATTTAAAATAGCAATTTAAATAAGGATACCTTTTTATCAGATAATACTATAATAATAATATTTATTATACAAAAATATTCAAAAGTAAACGTATAATAACACACATAATAATACAAATTTACAAATGAATATGAATTACGGCAGGATCCGTGAGGTGGCAGCATTGTCTAGCCCCACACGGATAATATTAAAACGCCATTAAGCCACCAGACGGTCTTCTCGGCGGAGTTACGCAGCCGCGCGACAGTCGGGTAAGCGAGACTAATAACATCGCCAACGAGGAGTGTGGCCGGCCTCCTGTGACGTCATACAACAGTTTGGGTGATTTCAACCACGTGCTGCTCATGTTACTTGCAATGTGTTGGGAGTGAAGGAGTCATCATATTGGGAATCCCGCCAATCGTGTGTCCGGGTTCATATTAAGGTGGGTTTTTGCCCTATTCCCACGGTTAACGCAGTAGCGACTGGCGAAGTCAATTGCTATGACTCCGCTCATTCCCCAGCCTTATGGGGACGATTGGCCAGAAATAGTAGCGTAACGCAACGGCCCCTGGCTTGCGAGGATGGTAAACAAGACTATTACGACTGTCAACCACCTAAGCATCCCGTGAGATGCGGGTTTTTGCAGTAAGTAGAACTGTGGTAACTTTGTTCTCTTTCTAGTATACATAGATTTATAATAAATGGGCATCTGTAAACAGTTCGCATGCACGTGGACGACGACTCCACGGAGATTGAAAGCGACGACGAACCGACAAAACCCCTGGAGTCGTTGGGGCAGGACCTCGAGTCGTGGGGATGGGACTTGGGAGACAAGACGCTGCGCCACGCTGGCGTCCTCCTGGGACGCTTCCCGCCATTAATAAAAGGTGCGATTTTATCGGATTTTTTTCAGGATGGCTACTATAAATAGAATCGAAAATCTGTGCTACTGTGCTACTACGATGATGACTATTATTATTAGCATGTAATGTGCATCCTGAATCAGTTACGTTCATAACTTTGACGTTTGGTAAGTTACATTTCTGAATTCTTGGTTACTCTTACGGTATTTGCGAAAATTCCATTTAGAATTACTGTGATGAAACGAGTATCAACGATATGATGTGACAACTGAAAACGGCGCAGGTAAAGCTGCCCCCCCCCCCCCGTCAGCATTACCTGCGCCGTTTTCAGTTGTCATGCCGTGAAAATGCCGAAAACTCCGTTAGGCATACGACATTTCCGTTAGAGTAAAACGGAATTCAGAAAGTTAACTTACCCTACTTTCAAATTATTATTATTTTCATTATTACTGTTATTTTTATGTAGGCTTTTGATACTTTGTATGTGAATATTGCATCTGAAACGTAGTACTACAATTACGACTGCTAATGATAAATTAAACAGTCTGTTAAAATTACTAACGGTATATAAATTGTAAAAAATTTCATTAATTTAAAAGTATAATATACGTAATATTCACTGTTTTATTGACACTGTGACGTTAGCTAATGCAGTTTTTTAAAATGAATCGGCGCCAATAGTCAAAAGCAACAGCTACCGTTGGTTTGCTGTACGCGTGTCTCTTCAACATCGACGAGATCCAATCAACTAGTTTAAATGTAATTAACCTTGGGCCACTGACCCCAGTTGCAAATGTATTTCAGGAAACGTAAAGACATTTCATTGTCGTAGTTACTAATTATAGTTATGTATTACCGTTATTTGCTAACCCGATCCAGGTATGTAGATGGCCTGAAACAATAGTATGTACTGTTTACGTGTTTTTGCATAAACTAACTTTTACATGG
>JAODUO010000017.1:752500-765000 GCA_025642075.2 Ridgeia piscesae | reverse complement strand
AGACACATCTTCATCAATATGTAACAACACAGACACATCTTCATCAAAACGTAACAACACAGACACATCTTCATCAAAACGTAACAACACAGACACATCGTCATCAAATGTAACAACACAGACACATCTTCATCAATATGTAACAACACAGACACATCTTCATCAATATGTAACAACACAGACACATCTTCGTCAAATGTAACAACACAGACACATCTTCGTCAAATGTAACAACAAATACACAATTTCGTCAAATGTAACAACACAGACACATCTTCGTCAAATGTAACAACACAGACACATATTCGTCAAAATGTAACAACACAGACACATATTCATCAAAATGTAACAACCCAGACACATCTTCATCAAAACGGAACAGCATAGACACATCTTCAACTAAATGTAACAACACATACACACATCTTCATCAAAATGTAACACCACAGACACGTCTTCATCAAAAAGTAACAACACAGACACATCTTCATCAAAAACGTCATCAAAATGTAACAACACAGACACATCTTCATCAATATGTAACAACACAGACACATCTTCATCAATATGTAACAACACAGACACATCTTCGTCAAAACGTAACATCACAGACACATCTTTGTCAAAATGTAACAACACAGACACATCTTCATCAAAACGGGACGCTTTATCTCGTGAACGCATCTTTTCAAATGATACATACAATAATGTAAAATAAATTATGATAGTTTACTTTGTCACCCGTGTTCTCTTATTATTTTTCGTCACCAAGGTTTCCTCTGCAGTTTTTCCAGTTATTTAAAACCGCCAGAATCCATTATAGAAAAATCACCCAGCGTGCATTGCACTACAATGTATATGACGGATGTGCTAACATATTTGCGCTACAATAAACAATAGGCCATGAAAACATCGCATATGCCTGTGATCTATTCAAGTACTCACCAAAATAAACAGTTCAGACAAACCAGCCTTCTAATTCACATATATTTGGGTTAAGCGACAATGTAGCCTAATCTTTTGAACTAGACCGATTTCATCTAACATACCACATTCACTGGTTAAAAAAAATTAATGGACGGATTATGTGTAGATCAACCCATCAAATCAATACCGTTGAACCCGTCGTAATTGCCCTTGATATGCGTAACGAAGCGCAACAATTGTTGATTATGTTAAGCAAATTAGAGCCGTTTTATAAAACGTAACACTACGTACAGCCAACCCGTCACTAGTTGCTGGAATTGTATTACACGGTGCGTTGTAGCAATACTAATTAGACATGCTTCGTCCAGTACTAGACACGTATAGCACTACTAGACACGCGTAGCAGTACTAGACACGTGTAGCAGTACTAGACACGTGTAGCAGTACTAAACATGCGTAGCAGTACTAGACACGTGTAGCAGTACTAGACACGTGTAGCAGTACTAGACACGTGTAGCACTACTAGACACGTGTAGCAGTACTAGACACGTGTAGCAGTACTAGACACGTGTAGCAGTACTAGACACCACGTGTAGCAGTACTAGACACGCGTAGCAGTACTAGACACGCGTAGCAGTACTAGACACGTGTAGCAGTACTAGACACGTGTAGCAGTACTAGACACGCGTAGCAGTACTAGACACGTGTAGCAATACTAAACATGCGTAGCAGTACTAGACACGTGTAGCAGTACTAAACATGCGTAGCAGTACTAGACACGTGTAGCAGTACTAGACACGTGTAGCAGTACTAGACACCACGTGTAGCAGTACTAGACACGCGTAGCAGTACTAGACACGCGTAGCAGTACTAGACACGTGTAGCAGTACTTAACACGTGTAGCAGTACTAGACACGTGTAGCAGTACTAGACACGTGTAGCAGTACTAGACACGTGTAGCAGTACTAGACACGTGTAGCAGTACTAGACACGTGTAGCAGACTAGACACGTGTAGCAGTACTAGACACGTGTAGCAGTACTAAACATGTAGCAGTACTAAACGTGTAGCAGTACTAGACACGTGTAGCAGTACTAGACACGGTAGCAGTACTAGACACGTGTAGCAGTACTAGACACGGTAGCAGTACTAGACACGTGTAGCAGTACTAGACACGTGTAGCAGTACTAACACGTAGCAGTACTAGACACGTGTAGCAGTACTAGACACGTGTAGCAGTACTAGACACGTGTAGCAGTACTAAACATGCGTAGCAGTACTAGACACGTGTAGCAGTACTAGACACGTGTAGCAGTACTAGACACGCGTAGCAGTACTAGACACGCGTAGCAGTACTAGACACGTGTAGCAGTACTAGACACGCGCAGCAGTACTAGACACGTGTAGCAATACTAAACATGCGTAGCAGTACTAGACACGTGTAGCAGTACTAAACATGCGTAGCAGTACTAGACACGTGTAGCAGTACTAGACACCACG
Organism: Ridgeia piscesae; assembly: GCA_025642075.2. Taxonomy (NCBI): domain Eukaryota; kingdom Metazoa; phylum Annelida; class Polychaeta; order Sabellida; family Siboglinidae; genus Ridgeia; species Ridgeia piscesae. The sequence goes on along the minus strand of JAODUO010000017.1, from coordinate 762,574 downwards.
TGCGATAGCAGCTACTAGACACGCGTAGCAGTACACCTAGTACTACCGGTAGCAGTACTAGACACGTGTAGCAGTACTAGACACGTGTAGCGTATAGACACGGTAGTACTAGACACGTGTAGCAGTACTAGACACGTGTAGCAGTACTAGACACGCGTAGCAGTACTAGACACGGTAGCAGTACTAGACACGTGTAGCAGTACTAGACACGTGTAGCAGTACTAGACACGTGTAGCAGTACTAGACACGTGTAGCAGTACTAGACCGTGTAGCGGTACTAGACACGTGTAGCGTACTAGACACGTGTAGCGGTACTAGACACGTGTAGCAGTACTAGACACGTGTAGCAGTACTAGACACGTGTAGCAGTACTAGACACGTGTAGCAGTACTAGACACGTGTAGCAGTACTAAACACGTGTAGCAGTACTAGACACGTGTAGCAGTACTAGACACGCGTAGCAGTACTAGACACGCGTAGCAGTACTAGACACGTGTAGCAGTACTAGACACGTGTAGCAGTACTAGACACGCGTAGCAGTACTAGACACGCGTAGCAGTACTAGACACGTGTAGCAGTACTAACACGGTAGCAGTACTAGACACGTGTAGCAGTACTAGACACGTGTAGCAGTACTAGACACGTGTAGCAGTACTAGACACGTGTAGCAGTACTAGACACGTGTAGCAGTACTAGACACGTGTAGCAGTACTAGACACGTGTAGCAGTAATAAACAAGTGTAGCAGTACTAAACACGTGTAGCAGCACTGAACACGTGTAGCAGTAATAAACAAGTGTAGCAGTACTAAACACGTGTAGCAGCACTAAACACGTGTAGCAGTACTAGACACGTGTAGCAGTATTAGACACGCGTAGCAGTACTAGACACGTCGTAGCAGTACTAAACACGTGTAGCAGTACTAGACACGTGTAGCAGTACTAGACACGCGTAGCAGTACTAGACACGTGTAGCAGTACTAAACACGTGTAGCAGTACTAGACACGTGTAGCAGCACTGAACACGTGTAGCAGTACTAGACACGTGTAGCAGTACTAAACATGCGTAGCAGTACTAGACACGTGTAGCAGTACTAGACACGTGTAGCAGTACTAGACACGCGTAGCAGTACTAGACACGCGTAGCAGTACTAGACACGTGTAGCAGTACTAGACACGTGTAGCAGTACTAGACACGCGCAGCAGTACTGGACACGTGTAGCAATACTAAACATGCGTAGCAGTACTAGACACGTGTAGCAGTACTAAACATGCGTAGCAGTACTAGACACGTGTAGCAGTACTAGACACCACGTGTAGCAGTACTAGACACGCGTAGCAGTACTAGACACGCGTAGCAGTACTAGACACGCGTAGCAGTACTAGACACGTGTAGCAGTACTAGACACGTGTAGCAGTACTAGACACGTGTAGCAGTACTAGACACGTGTAGCAGTACTAGACACGCGTAGCAGTACTAGACACGCGTAGCAGTACTAAACACGCGTAGCAGTACTAGACACGTGTAGCAGTACTAGACACGTGTAGCAGTACTAGACACGTGTAGCAGTACTAGACACGTGTAGCAGTACTAGACACGTGTAGCGGTACTAGACACGTGTAGCGGTACTAGACACGTGTAGCGGTACTAGACACGTGTAGCAGTACTAGACACGTGTAGCAGTACTAGACACGTGTAGCAGTACTAGACACGTGTAGCAGTACTAGACACGTGTAGCAGTACTAGACACCACGTGTAGCAGTACTAGACACGCGTAGCAGTACTATACACGCGTAGCAGTACTAGACACGCGTAGCAGTACTAGACACGTGTAGCAGTACTAGACACGTGTAGCAATACTAAACATGCGTAGCAGTACTAGACACGTGTAGCAGTACTAGACACGTGTAGCAGTACTAGACACGTGTAGCAGTACTAGACACGTGTAGCAGTACTAGACACGTGTAGCAGTACTAGACACGTGTAGCAGTACTAGACACGTGTAGCAGTACTAGACACGTGTAGCAGTACTAGACACGTATAGCAGTACTAAACACGTGTAGCAGTACTAGACACGTGTAGCAGTAATAAACAAGTGTAGCAGTACTAAACACGTGTAGCAGCACTGAACACGTGTAGCAGTAATAAACAAGTGTAGCAGTACTAAACACGTGTAGCAGCACTAAACACGTGTAGCAGTAATAAACACGTGTAGCAGTACTAGACACGTGTAGCAGTATGTAGCAGACAAATGCGTGTGATACAAAATCATCTAGGCACCAGTGCCGCGTATACAAACGTCACAATATTTTTATAAACATTCGTGCGATTTAACAATATATTGTCAGTACTGTACACACTTAATTTCGTATTAATATTTTATATGCATGATGTGTGTGTATATGAACTGTGGACGAATTTTGTTTTAGCTATAGCTAATTAGTTATAGCTATAGATAATTATAGAATGTATTGTATATCTAAGTGACCGATGACGTGCATTGCGATATATAATCGACTAGACGAGTGTACAGCATAATAGTCAATCAGAGAACCGGCAAAATTAAAAATAACGAATTTCATTGTTTTAAGTTTTAGCCATGTTGACAGTACACATGGCATAACTCGGCTTCATTCCAAGCTTCCCGTGAAGAAATTCCCAAATAATAAACCATCAGCAAATATGTCTGTAATTCAACCGGTCAATAAATATATATATAATCATTATCTAATTTTCGTCAGTACCATTTGTGGTTGACGCAATGCTTTCGTGATGCGAGATTTAAACTCACGAATACAATACAAGATCGTCGATGCGGTGTCGACAGCTCTCCGGCGGTGATCTCGCTGAACCGGGCCAACAAGCAGCGGGCAACGACGAAAATCGCTAACAATATGTGACGTACAGTATTGTCTGACGCAATCGATAATTACCCAGAAGACGTCTTACCAGGGCGTCATCTTAGACAATGGCACGAAGTGGCGGATCACACGTGCCATGATTCAGTGAAAATTAAACGGCTGGGCACATCAACGATCGGTAAGCTGGGCAAAGGTAGTTTTAAAAACGAAATGAAATGTCGTCGCGTTTCTGATCGCATTTATAATACAACTTCTATTCATAGTTGTATTACATGGTTTAAATAAGTCATAATTGTCGTGACAAAGGGGACGAACTTACTTTATTAATATTATTAATTATTAATCTGTAGAAGTTCATTTTGACACGGGTGATGTGATAATCTAAAAGCTCAATTCTGCAAAATCTGCCAACAGTCTTGACGTATAATTGCCATATCTGTTCCACAAATCTGTATATTGATACGCTAATTCAGGGACAATGTAATCTAATCTCATCCCTGGCGCCGTGGCCCACCGTGATATTGTAATGATCAACCGCGTCCTTTGCCGTTTGCATTCTGATCTACCAAATGACGATGCATTTAAAAATACAAAGACAGTTACTTAGTGTTATTTACTCGAGTGGTATCTTAATCCATGGGCGCAACGTTCGATTTAACCTGAAATAATTATATGTTGCACCAAAAGCCACACCGGGCACACGTAAGAAACTAAATGGTCGACAGGGCCAGTTATAAAATGAAAACAATACTGTCATTGTAAGAACTGCTATCGTTGATTTGTTTTCCTTGGATGGGTGTATTGTAGAATGTGACAATTATCCACGATGTGTTTTATATCATCTCTCGTATGTGTATTCCATGGGCTGGGTAAGCTTCTGTTCGTGCATGCTTATTCTCACGATGCTAAAAAAGACAGCGATGTTGAGACTCACCCAGCACTTGAAACTGGAATGCAATAAACTGGAGACTCTCAGTGGAGTGACAGAGCTCATTATTGACACAACGACGCTACTAGTCATATCACCGTAAGCATCCATGGCGACCAGAACAACCAGCGCCTTGTGTGTCCTTAGTGTATCACGTGTGCTCTTCTTTCGTCTTCTCCGCTGGTTCTTCTGTGACATTTGTGTCATCTTTGTCACTTCGCGTTTGATCTTTCTCAGACAATTTCTCGTCGACGTCTTTTTTACTTTCCGTTGTAGCTCCTTCTGTCTCACTCTGTGTTGCATCTTTCTCGAACACTTCCTCTGCTATCGGCGATTGTGCACCGGCGACAACATCCGACGAGTTGCTTTCAGTCGAGGTTGTCTTGCGCAGACTCCGCGTTAACGACTTCCGGCGTGACGAACCTCCACTTCCGTCAGCGGAGTCGACGCTGTCGTTACGCTTCCTCGACGAGCTCTTCCCACAGTCCAGCCCGTTCTTCGTCTCCTTCGGTTCCTCCGCTCCATCTGCATCCAACAGGAAGTCTTCCGGCTCCGGGAGAACGTGCTTCTCCAGTTTCGAAACCCGCTGCTTCAGTTTCAGCTGCATGCTATTGAAGTCTCCCAGAAGTCTCGCAAACCGCGTACAGATTGTGTCAAGGCCGATCTCGAGACGACCGACCTTCTGTTCCGTCGACTCCTGTTCGAGGTCTTGCATGCGGGCCACGTCCTCGTCCAGGAGGTTGTCCTTACGCAGCATCTGTCGTCCCTTCTCCAGCAACACGGACCTGGCCTCAGGGTAGTCGGCGAGACACTCCCACAGGTCGTCCTTCGACAACACGAACAGGTCCGTGTAACCGACACTGCGGATGTTCGCAGTGCGCCGGTTGCCGTTCTTGTTGCCTGCAACACAGCGCAGTGTATTAAAGCGACATGGTCCGTTCGTGGCTTTTTATTTTTATTGCAAAATCACGTTATACGGTATAAATTATACCTATTATAGCGTAAAGACAGTCAAAATATGTTTTCATGTATCATTTAGGGGGTGCAAATAGACGCAGTAAGGGCGCTTAACTCTGTGTACACATCGACCACGAGGTGTTTTCGAAACCGTTGTAGGCGTTGCTAAAAGTCCAGAAGGAAATGCATGATCACGCGATGCAGTATCACGTGAACACGAGTTGACGCCACTAACGCCACATCCTGCCAGGTGCACGGCTCCTATTTGGTAAAGGTCAAAGGGTGGGTGTCACCCCGACAGCGTTATAACTGATAATAACCCACCTCGACAATATTGTAATATACTTGTTTTGAAACTGGATGTTTTGTTTATCGTTTGTACATGCTTAGTGGTCGTATCCTACAAATTATGAACGACTGTGTGGACATTACAACTGATAATAATGTGTTCCCACGTCAGTGCCATTGTTACGTCACAGTTTGTCAATATGCAGTTAGAACGCAAATTCTGACGTCACTGGCAATTTCCTACTCCAGAACGGTGCTTTATGTGGGATGTCGTCTGCACTAATCCAGGCAGGCCACTAGGACTGATTGGCGGCCATTTTTGCTTTCTCAGTAAACGGTATATTGTCGAGACTCTCACGATGAAGTAGGACTGGCAAATGTGGTCACGTCATCATACTTACACAACAGGGAACTGAAGAATATGACAATCATTAATAATAATTGTAAAACTTCTGTAACATTTCAATCAAGCTCAGAGGCGCACCAAACAAAATCATTTGACTAGTCATGCACGGGGACAGGCAAAAGTTGTCATTGGAACACGGAACCGCCGAAAAGTTTTGGTGGAAATCAATTTCAAATAAATATGTTTACAGTTTTTTACGAACCAATGTTCGTAAAAGAGTTGTTTCCAAATTGTTGGCGCAGCCACAGAGAAAGTACGTTTGCCAATATTCAGCTTAGTGTTAGGAACAAAAAAAATACTGACAGGAGATTGATATGACCAAAACCATCGAGAAATGGACATTAGCAAAACAAAGAAATGTTGAGTGACTCACGTCACAAACCAACAGTGTGCCTTGTTATATTGGCATTAACTGAGTTAACGTCGAAAGAGTGGAGACATACAAGTATCTGGGCGTCGGCCTTGATTACATCTAGGCTGGAGGGAGAACAAACACGGCTTCGGCAAGAACCCCACGATCTCAACCTACACTGTTTTGTGAGAGTTAAGTTCGTTTGATATTATTTATCAGCTCTTATAGATCCTTTTATATGTGTCACATCTAGTGTGCTTAGTGGTAGTTGTGTATGCTAGGGAGAATATATTCCAAAGCAATAGGCTGACAGACTGAATAAAATTATAAAGAAGCCGATACATCTCGTAGGCAAGATATAGGACAGGTTTGACACGAGCTGTCAGTAACCAGTGAGAGTGGGGTGTGTAGAGACGGTGACACCACGGACAGACATGGAGTTTGAGAGGCGGAGAGGCGGAGAGGCGGAGAGGCGGAGAGGCGGAGAGGCGGAGAGGCGGAGAGGCGGAGAGGCGGAGAGGCGGAGAGGCGGAGAGGCGGAGAGGCGGAGAGGCGGAGAGGCGGAGAGGCGGAGAGGCGGAGAGGCGGAGAGGCGGAGAGGCGGAGAGGCGGAGAGGCGGAGAGGCGGAGAGGCGGAGAGGCGGAGAGGCGGAGAGGCGGAGAGGCGGAGAGGCGGAGAGGCGGAGAGGCGGAGAGGCGGAGAGGCGGAGAGGCGGAGAGGCGGAGAGGCGGAGAGACGGAGAGACGGAGAGACGGAGACGCGGAGAGGCGGAGAGGCGGAGAGATGGGAAAAAGGAGTGACGGAAAGATGGAAAGGTGATAATTTGGATAGACGGAGAGAGACATGGAGACCGATATATTGAAGACGACGAAGCGGACAGACGGTGCGTTAGAATGATAATATAGAAATACAAACAGAGAGACTCACACAGAGACAGACATACAGACAGACATACGGATAGACAGATGGCGAAGTAGACAGCAACCGCCACGCGAGAGTTAGAACGAGAGCGAGGCCGAGCGACATGTTCACTCACCGGCAATGTTGAGGATGCTGATCTCGCCGAAGACGGTTCCGTCGCTGAGTGTGGCGAACACTGTCTTGTAGTCGTCCGCGACGACCGTCAACTTGCCTCGCTTCACGATGTACATCTCCTTGCCTACGTCTCCCTTGCGACACACGAAGTCGCCGGGGCTGAAGATCGACAGCTTCAGCTTCAGCACGAGTTCAACGAGCAAGCCGGGTTCACAGTCCTGGAAGATGGCGACGCGTCGTAACGTGTCGAGATGCACGCGTATGGCCACCTCAGCTTTCAGTTTGTCCGGCAACATGCCGAGAACCTCATCCTCGTCGAGGGACTGTTTGTTCGTCCACAGGTAATCGAACCACTGGATGATGCGTTGTTCGAGCTGCTGTCCGACCTTTCGGAATTCCATATAGCGCTTGATACCGTCCATTTTCTGCTGGAACGTCGACCGCTCGGCGTTCATGTTTGTGATCATGCTGCCGACGTTACCGACGATCGTCGCGAAGATCAACACGCCGATGAGGAAGTCTGCGACGACGAAGATGTACTCGATGTCCCGCTCCGGTCGCGGAGTCTCTCCGATGGTCGTCAGCGTGAGCGTGGACCAGTAGAAGGAGTATATGTACATGCGCAACAATGTCGCGTTGACCGGGTACACCGACTCGGTGATGTTGAAGTACACCCAGTCGTCGGTGCCGAAGCCGATCCAGTTGCTCATCTGGAAGTAGACGCACGCGTTCCAGTGGATGATGATGAGGATGTACATGATGAGGTTCACGATCCGAAACGTGTTCGGGTAGTTGGTACGCGTCTCGGTGCGATCGAAGAACTCGAACATCCGGTGGATACGGATTACGCGGTTAAGTCGGAGGTACGAATGGTCGAAACCGGCGGCGAGGTAGATAAGATCTGTCGGGATGACGCTGAGCACGTCGAGGGGGAAGTCCACCTTGGCCGTGTAGTTCTTGCGCAACTTCGTCGTGTCGGTCACGATGAGGCCGTGCTCCAAATACGCTGAAACAGTTCGAGCGGAAGTTGAGCAAATGCTTTTGCCTAGTAGGATGTTGTATGGGGTGGATACGTGGTGTATATATATATATATATATATATATATATATATATATATATATATATATATATATATATATACGTATGTGTATATATATATATATATATATATATATATATATATATATATATATATATAATTATATATATATATGTGTGTATGTGTGCGTATGTGTGTGTATAGGTTCATGTATGTATATGTGCGTGTATATGTATGTATGTATGCGTATATGTTCATGTTCATGTTCATGTGCGTTCGAGTACGTAGGTGTATTTACTGTTATAAACGTCATTTATTGATCTGACGTTGTGTGCAAACATAATTCAAGAATTGTTATTTTGCAACATCTCCTACCAATACACAACGGCTTAGCTGAGCTAGGGTAAATGCCAAAACTAACTGTTTCCCTACACAGACTCGCAGAATCGCATTCTAAGTGTACACGCTTCCCAACTACTTGTAACATTTGTACAGCAGGTGAATTTCATGCATGATCTTACTACGCATATGTGTGAACTGGTGTGCTGACAGCGTTGCGTGCGATCTATAAAGTGCAGAAGTCATACTTACACAGTGCTTCCGGCTAATCTAGCGCGCCTTCCGAAATTATACGCAGCGAGTCGGCAGAAAAGAAAGTGTGCGAAGTCTAGCAACTAGCGGCACTCGCTCTGCAGCGCGACCTATCGGCGGTAAGCGGCGCAATCATTCTACAACGGCCATGTTGGTCAGGCGCGCGCCCTCCAGTGCAATCGCTGGTCTGATGTTCTCGATTCGCCGAACACGATGTTTATAATGTTATTACTGTTTTATGACCTGACGATCACATATTATATTAATTACTGCAACGTTCGGCCAATCAACACGTACGAACTAATTGCATTCGTTGAAAATAGATGAGAGAGAAAGAAAGGGGGAGAAGAAGAAAGAGAAAGCAAGAAAGAAAGCAAAAGAAGGAGAGCAATAGGAGAGAGAGCGAGAGCGAGAGCGAGAGCGAGAGCGAGAGCGAGAGCGAGAGCGAGAGCGAGAGCGAGAGCGAGAGCGAGAGCGAGAGCGAGAGCGAGAGCGAGAGCGAGAGCGAGAGCGAGAGCGAGAGCGAGAGCGAGAGAGAGCGCGCGAGAGAGAGAGAGAGATAGAGAGAGGAAAGAGAGGAAAAGAGAGAGGGGTATTATATTGAGTAGATATTTGTGAAGGAACACAGGGTATAAATGAAGACTTACACATTAAACAGATGGACAGCGGAATGAGAGGACATGTGCAGGGACTGAGTGAGGAGAGACTGACAAGAGGAGGTTGACAGAAGAAGAGAACACAACAAGTAAGAACGAAAGATATGATAAGGCAAATTCTTCAAAAGACATATGCGAATGTCCAAGGACGAAACACGATCACCGAACTCCAATAAAGACTGTGATTATGAGGGAAGCTGCGAATGAGTCGACTGTGTGACCTGACCCTGTCCCACGAGAGAGGAACGAGAAGATGACATTCTTCACAATCACTGAACTAAAACAGTTTCAGCGCTACAAAAGTGCTACAATTATTATTATTATTATTATTATTATTATTATTATTATTATTATTATTATTATTATTATTATTATTATTATTATTATTATTATTATTATTATTATTATTATTATTATTATTATTATTAAAATCGGAGGTTTTTTTCTTTTACAAAATCTAAAAAATGAGCTGCGTATTTATTATCCATCACTATAATACACTAATGTTATTTATGGAAAATGTTGGCTAAAACAACAGGTATGTGTTTTTGTGCCTTTGTATCGGTCGGAAGGTTAATTCTACAGAAGAGTACGAATTTTGTATTTTTATAATAGCGATCAACGTCAATGCACGATTTGAGACAATTCTATAATATATGAAACATGTAACTATTCAATTTGTGTATGTATCAATGTATAATGTATAATATATATATATATATATATATATATATATATATATATATATATATATATATATATATTATATATATATAACATCACTAATACAATCTACACAACGTGAAACAAATGGCAATTGTTACACGCATAGAAACTATTTACAGGGAAAATAACATGTGTAACTAGCATTACTGCTTGGACACAACAAAAGAGTTGCTTCCTGGCAGCCTAAACATTCGTGTGATCCGCCGTTGTCAGATATCTGTCAGTTTTGAAAAG
>JAODUO010000017.1:735000-747500 GCA_025642075.2 Ridgeia piscesae | reverse complement strand
GTCTAATGCGATGAACACATCAATTATCGGTTGCAATTATTACGTCAGCGCATGCCCGGATCCACTTCCGTTTCTGAAAAGGTGCAGCAGAGGAGGCGGGAGTGCACTAGAGTCACGTATAAGTGGGAGGTTCTACTCCATATCACGACTGACGTCAACGACTACGGTCCACCATAAGATACAGAACAGTAGCAGTTGATAGACGCATGCGCAGTGACGAATAGTCAGATCACAAATGAGATCGATTGATGCATGCGCGGCACAATAAGTGACAGTAGAAAACTCCACACGATATCACGAATGCAAATCCTGCAATGAGACCAATAATTGATGCAAACTTGTTTCATCGCTTTGATGCGTTGAATGTTGCTTTTGTCAATCGAATGTAGTTTTCCTGTTTGTTTGTTTGTTTGTTTGTTTGTTTGTTTTTTGTCAACGAGAGTAATAATTTTACTAATTTAATTTGCGTACACGTTTTTAATATAAATTAAATCAACCCGGTCCATTTGTGTGTTATCAATGTATAATCGCACTAGGATAAATCAAATAGTGGTCTCTTGCAGTTTGTCAAACGTCAAAAGCAGCGACTCGGAAACAACGCATGCGCAGAAGCAGCGCGAAACTCGCTACAGCGGTTCTGGACGTCATAACATCGCATGCAGAGACAGAGCGCGCTCAAAGTACTGTACCGACTGTTAAGTGTGTAGTCTACCAAAATATACGCTTGCATACAGCGCACGTCCACATTTACGTACGCACGCACTATAAACACACGTCAACCTACCTATACATACGTTTGCACACCATCCACTCACACACCACACACATACGCACGCACACATACTTACATAGATACAGACCACACACATGTACGCACGCACATTCACTCACGCACACCCACACACACACACGCACGCACACACACAACACACAACACACAACACACAAACACACAAACACACAAACACACAAACACACACACACACGCACGCACACACACACACACACACACACACACACACACACACACGCACACACGCATACACACACACACGCACACACACACACACACCACACACACACACACACACACACACACACACACGCACACACAACACACACACACACACACACACACACACACACACACACACACACACACACACACACCACACACACACACACACACACACTCACCACTCACTTACGCACACACACACACACACACACACACACACACACACACACACACACACACACACACACACACACACACACACACACCACACACACACACACACACACACACACACACACACACACACACACACACACACACACACACACGCACACACACGCACACACGCGCACACACACACACACACACACACACACACACACACACACACACACACACACACACACACACACTTTGGTATGATCTTCGTTAAGACGTCTCTTGCACTCACCGGTCCGAAATTGCACAACCATATCGAGTAGATAGATGAAGTCACAGAGATAGTCAAAGCAAAGCCAAATGACAAGAAGTCCTCCTTCATGCAGCTTCCAGAAGACGGAGCGCGCGATGATCATGAGGACGTTGTAGAGGACAGCGATGGAAATGACGAATAGCCACCGGTAGTAGATGTCAGACGAAGGGTCGACGACCAACATTCGTCGTAAACTGTCAAAATAAACAACTTAAAGAGATTCCTGTAAAATGTTCAACTCTTTGTAATGTACGTAATATGTTTATAAATCCTGTTAATATAATTACTTCATATAATTATATGCCTACATTTCATTACAAATGTGCTGTATTAATCATGTATAATCACGTGTGTTTGTGAATATTCGGTTCAGTTCGCCAGACGTCGGTTATATCCGACAAGGGCACTGTGTTAAAGTCAAGGTTATTGCGTGGTTTACTGCCCATTCGTTATAATCGGGCTGCATAATTAATCAACCAAAGTAATTCACATATACATCGTTTTATGTATAGGCTTGTTGCACACATAACTTCCAAGTTATGCACTGATTCACAAGATAAAAGTAGCAGAGAAGGTACTTCTGCGGAATTATCGTATTTTGATACAGTATACATCGAATGCATATAAGCTTTAAAAGATACCCTTTATAGTTGGAAGCGATACAATGGAATGCTAGTCGTCACACGGTTCCCCTACTATTGATATTGTGAAACGCATAAGGTAATTACCCCATATAACCCGTGGGTACTGTTTTCCTCGCAACAACAAAACTCTATCCCGTTGAATTGAATATCACTTCGATAAAAGTAACATATGCTGTTAAATTGTTGATTGCAGGAAACAAACGTATGTATTATCACATATATATGTTATTGAACGGATGAGATTGTCATACCAGAAGCATGTGCCCATAAAACTGCGAAGACAAAATAAACAAACAAAATTGCCGATTGTCTTAACTTCTCACGTTCGTAGCTTCGTCGTCAACCTAAGGATTGGACCTAGAATTATAACACATGCGCTCATTCGTGTCGAAAGTGCGCGGAACCTGCAGATAATGTTGTTCAGTGTTGGAGACGACACGTGTGACAGGGTGCGTCTGTGTCAGTCTACGTACGCGTGGTCGGCGCTGCTCTTCGCCGTTTCTTGTGTCTTGCCGTCCTCCACGTCCGGCTGGTTGCTGTTGCCGATCGTGTAGCGGGCGAGGAACGAATCCGGTCGGTTCTGTGACTCCGTCCCATGTCGTACGCCCGACGCCCAGTTCCGGATCAACTGCAACATGACATCGACAACGACTGAATCAATCAATCGGTTTCATTTTAACACCATGAACACTTTGGCGGGAAAATTGGTGGATGTAGAGGTTTGAAATTGGTGGAGTATACAATTTGAAAAACAAGCGGAAATATTGATTGATAAGTATTATTCTTGTGTTAAGGTTATTCATAAAGTGGTACTGGACATATATTGAGTAGTAGTTTTGGTTAAAGTTTGTTAGTTAACAGTATTTTTGAACAGATTAGAATGGTGGGTGATAAAAGGGTAATCTAGGCTTCGACAAATTGTAAACAAGATTGAGCAAATCTCTTTATTTGATATAGTATATAAGAGATAAAGCAATAAGAGTAACAACTACATATGTAAGATAAAACTGTGAATAGGTATCATTGTTATTAAAAATAAACAAGCATTTTAGTAGGAAACCCTTGTTTGTTTATATAGGTAGTGTCCAACGTTTCCGCTAGGGAACGGTACCAGTACAGACTAAACTTATTGTTCATGGTAGCATAGGTAGTAAGTTGTTTATAACATAAAGTGTGCTGCAGTTGCTGTACACAATAAACAAACAGTCTTTCTAAAGACTAAGTTGGTTTAAACTAAGAGTTGATTTTGACAAATCGTAATATGGCACCTGGCAAGCGGCAAGTGAAGGCAAGGAGGCACTTGGTGTGTAACCACTGCCACAGCTTGGTGGATTTTGCCGTATCGGGGTGCGGAAAAACTTGGTCAGAGACAACGGAGGAAGGGTTTACGTTCCAATGTTTACGATGTTGGAAAGTGGACTGTCTGACAGCAGAGTTAGCTAGGCTAACGGATATTGTGAAGGGGATGCAGAGTGGAGGGAGGGTGATTGCAAGGACAACAAATGGAGAAAGAACAACAGGAAACATGACATGCAGGAAGGTGACAGGGGAGAAAGTGACAGTAGAGAAGGAGGGAGGGACAAGGGGACAGGAGATGAGAGAAGTAGATGCGACAGGAGGTAAGACGAATGAAAGAAAGGAAGTGAGAGGTGATGTGACCAAACGGAAGTCAATAACAAGGACGATGACAGGAAGAAAAGAGACCGGAAAGAAAGGAACAACAGAGAATGCGGCAGGGCGAAAAGTCAGCAACCAGGGAGATGCAAAACGGAGGAGCTACTCTGAAGCAGTGATCGAGGGGGCATTGAGAACAGAAAGGGTATTTATGGGAGACTCCATATTGCGAAAGACAGACAGGACATTAAGCAAAGGAGAAGACGTTGTTGTTTGTCTTCCGGGGGCTAGGATAGAGCATGTGACTGAACGGGTAGAGAACGTATTGGGGCATGGCCAAGGGGGGTCTATATTAGTACATGTAGGGACGAACAATGCAGACAGGGGTGGAACAACCAGGATAGTAAAGAGATACAGAGAGTTGGTAGAGACACTGAAGAAGACGAGAGTTGAACAGATCATACTCTCAGGAATCCTGCCAGTGATGAGGGGAAGGGGAACAACATTTAGAAATTGCAAGAGGATGGCAATTAACGGACTATTAGAGCAGATGTGTGAAGAAGAAGGAGTTGGATTTGTAGATTTGTGGGGATATTTTGTTGGTAAAGAAGACATGTTTATGAGAGATGGCCTCCAACTAAGCGGAAAGGGCGCAGCAGTGTTCTCCGAGAACCTTCTTCGATCGATGAATAATGGAAGAGGTTGCAACTTTTTAGACTAGTTTCGCAGGGGGGATACACAGAGAAGTCAAATACTAGAGACATAGATAAAGATAGCAAAACGACATCAGCAAAGAACAGCCTGGAAAGCCCTACGGAATTTTGTTATAAATGTGTTTGTTTAAATGCAAGGAGCATAGTAAACAAAAGAAATGAACTAAACATTATGGTAGAAGATATTGACCCTCACATAATAGGTATAACTGAATCTTGGGCCACACCCGATATATCAGATGCCGAATTAGGAATGACAGGGTATGTAATGTTTAGGAAAGATAGATTAGGAAGAAGGGGAGGCGGAGTTATTTTATATATTAAAGAATCCATCCAAGCTTATGAAATAAAATTAGAAAAAGAAGCAGAATGTGAAGAAGCTGTCTGGTGTAACATAGTTACAGGAAAGTCAACATTAACTGTTGGGTTAGTGTATCGGAGTCCAAACATAAGTATGGAAGAGAATGAAAAAATACATAACGCTATCAAAGAAGTGAGTAAACGGGACTGTATTATTATGGGGGATTTTAACCGTGGGCATATACAGTGGACATCTCTACAGAGTACCGGGAGAGAGGATCAAGAGTTTTTAAATTTAGTACAAGATAGTTTCCTTTCTCAACATGTGTTAGAAGCAACAAGGGGCGAGAACGTGTTAGACATAGTATTGAGCTCACAGAAGGAATTTGTTGATAATGTCAAGATGTGTGAGCCACTGGGGTGTAGTGATCACAACCAGATACATTTTATCATCAAAGAAAAGGGAGAACGGAATAGAAAAATAAGGTACAGGAAAAATTTCACAAAGGAAGATATAAGGACATGAGGGAATATTTAGCAAAGATAGACTGGAATAACACACTGAAGAATAAGACAGCAACAGAATGCTGGTATATTTTAAAGAGTGAAATTGACTGCGTCGTTGACAAATTTGTCCCCTTGAAAAAACAGGGGAAACGGTCAAAGAAGAAACACTTATCGAAGGAAGCCATTAGAAAAATCAAGTACAAGCAAATGATGTGGAAGACATATAGACATACCGGAAGTGAAGAAGACTATAGCATTTATAAAGAAGCACTTAATCAAGCTACAGCTGAAATTAGAAATTCAAAGAGAAGCTACGAACAAAATAATAGCTTTTAATATAAAACATGACAGCAAGAGTTTTTATGCGTATGTTCGAAGTAAACAGAAAGTTCAGGATAAGGTCGGTCCTCTAGAAGGTAGTGATGGAAACATAATAACAGAGGGGTTCTTAATGGCAGAAAACCTAAATGAGTACTTTAGTTCGGTGTTTACCAGGGAAGATATTAGTATATTACCAGTACTTGAGACTAAGTTCGAAGGGAGAGAGTCTGACTATTTAGGACAACTAATTGTAACCCCAACAATGGTAGTTATGAAAATAAGAAATATGAAGGATAATAAATCACCTGGAGTGGATGGGATTCCTCCAAAATTACTATTGGAAATTGTAGAACAAATCAGCATACCGCTTGCAACAGTGTTCAATTTGTCATTAGAGGAGGGAATAGTTCCGTTAGAATGGAAAGAAGCAAACATTATACCATTATTTTAAAAAGGTTCGAGAAACAAGTCAGAGAACTATAGACCAGTGAGTTTAACATCGGTGATTTGCAAACTATTAGAAAGACTAATTAAAGATCACCTGGTTGATTTTCTTGTTAAAAATAAATTGATAAACCCATCTCAACATGGGTTTTTAAAAGCGAGGTCATGCTTAACAAATATGTTATGTTTTTTGGAAGATGTCACAAAGTGGCTAGATGAGGGATCACCAGTAGATATAATCTACTTAGATTTTAAAAAAGCCTTTGACAAAGTGCCACACCAAACACTACTACTTAAACTAAAGGCCCATGGCATAGGAAATGGAATGATCAACTGGATAGAAAAATGGCTTATTGATAGAAGACAAAGAGTAGTAGTTGATGGGGAGGTTTCAAACTGGAAAGCGGTTTTGAGTGGAGTACCGCAGGGATCAGTACTGGGACCTATTTTATTCTTAATATATATCAATGATTTGGATGGTGACATAACAAGCAAGGTGTTGAAGTTTGCGGACGACACAAAAGTGTTTAGGAAAATTAAAAGTGATGCAGATAGACAGCATTTACAAGATGATCTTAATAAGTTTATAGAATGGTCTGAGAAGTGGCAAATGCGGTTTAATTTTGGAAAGTGTAAGTGCCTTCACACAGGACATGGGAATGAAGATGCACAATATACAATGGGTGATACTGTACTAAATACTACCTTAAAGGAAAAGGACTTAGGGTTAACCATTAGTGCTGACATGAAGGTATCAGAGCAGTGTGGAATTGCAGCAGCGAAGGGAAACCAAATTCTTGGATTAATTAGGCGAAATATAGTGTACAAAGAAAAAGAACTAATAATACCGCTGTATAAAACAATAGTTAGGCCTCACTTAGAATATTGTATACAAGCATGGAGGCCATATCGCAAGAAGGATATTGATATGCTAGAAAGAGTACAAAGGAGAGCAACCAAAATGATACAAAAACTCAGGAATATTAGTTATGAAATGCGTCTAAAAGAATGTGGTTTAACAACACTAGAAACCAGAAGATTGAGAGGAGATCAGATTGAGGTGTTTAAAATATTGAATGGATATGAAAATATTGACAGAAATATTTTTTTCACAGTCAAGGAAGAGAGAAGGACTAGAGGACATGGAGTTAGCAAAGAAGCAGTGTAGACTAGATATTAGAAAATTTTCATTTTCACAAAGAACAGTAAACGAATGGAACTGATTATCAGCTGATTGTGTAGGTGTTAGCAGTGTTAATATATTTAAAAATAAAATCGACATATACCTAAGAAGGGCGGGGTATTAGATAGATAGGTTGGACTCTCGATAAGCCAAATGGCTTCCTAGTCCACCTGCCATCTAGAGTTGAATCTCTAGGTGGCAATCTTGTTAAATCTTGTTAAATCTTGTTAAATCTTGTTAAATCTTGTTAAATCTTGTTAAATCTTGTTAAATCTTGTTAAATCTTGTTAAATCTTGTTAAATCTTGTTAAATCACATATCTCTACGAAGTAGATTCAGGGGTAAAAACAGGTTATGAATGTGAAAATTACGTTAAAATACAAAGTATATGTATTACGTAAGATATGGATATTAGACTTACACGTTACGATTGTAAGACAATGCACAACATAATGTAAAAAAAACTAAGTAAAGGCCTGTTTAAACAGAAACGTTTTCGGGTCCTTTCTAATATGTCCAGAAACACGCTGTGGTCTCAGCAAAATGGAAGCGAATTCCAAAGGGAGAGTCCTGCGCATGAAAAAGCTCGTCTGCCGAACCTGTCCAGGTTAATCCTAGGAACGACAACGACGGTCTGGTCAGCCAAGCAAAGACTGCAGGACGGAACATTAGCTGTTACACGACCAGCCAGATGGCGCGGAGTGTCAGCGTGCACAGCGCCTGTGTCAAAGTCAACAGTTTCAACTGAATTCGCTGCGCCACAGATAGCCATGAACGAATGGATGACAGTTTATTCGACAGAAAAATAGCGCAAAACACGCATACACAATACACAACGCGGTGTGGTGAGCTGCTAGGAAAAGGAAGCCTGAATGTATTGACTTGTATATTGCCGTGATCTTTCCCAACACAAAACTCAATATAACTCCATTTATAAACAAATTAGAAAATAATGTGCGCAACTCATACGTAAATTTATAACTATGGTGGTCATGTTGTTATTACATTGATTTAACTAAACATTGTCTTCAATTAAGTATGTGAAAAGTAAGAACAACTTGAAAGTATGTTACTGTTTATGTTACTAGCAAGTAATAATAATAGTAATGATAATAAATGTGTTATATCCGAAATAAAACTCGCTGTGTCGCACTGGCTACAAAGAGTAGTTAAATTAATATCTTAACTAATAACTACGGTAATAATAATAATAAAACATTAAAACAGGATTTTAAAATGCTATTGGACACATTGCCCAGTTGTACGTTCGGAACATACTGAAATACAGAAACATGGGAGAGGTGCCCGACTTTAGAGAATCAAAGAGAAATCATGGTCAACATTCATAATTCCATTTATACTATATCTTAACATATAACTAACACTTTTGCGCGGTTTTTTTTAAATACTATCTTTATACTTGATAATTTACTAATATGCATAAATGCATAAACCAAAAATGGCTACAATAGTTAAAATACCATCTGCTGTTATAATGTCAGTATTTACAATACAAGTTTGACGTATACATTCAAATACATATATTATATTGTTTTAGGGATGACTATGTACACACTATTGAACAAAGTTATACTTTGGAGACCTGTGATTAAATATAGCTTGTTGTTGTTATTATTATTATTATTAAACTATACTTACATATGATGACGGACACCTATCAGACTTAGACATACACACCTACATCGTATAAGCTGTTTATTGACACTGATTAATTACGGAATTAATTTACACAAAAGACAACGCACCAAATTGGGCACATTTACTTAAGGACCATGCAGACGTGTGTGTGAATGCTGATCGATTGTAAGGGAATGTCAGAAATAACAAGATTGAGTCTTTTAGTCCATGTAAAAGCCACGTAGGCCCTTCCGAATAAACAACGAAAATGTACAGGTCCTTGGTAATCCACGATGCTCATTACGTTTGAGGAATTATATAATTCGTCAGATCAACCGTCCCAAAGTGGCGGGCAAGGTCATTGAACACACGTGTGTGGCATGAGAGATGACTCTGTGGTACTTCGAAATCAGTTGATGGATACATAAAAGCAGCTCGTGTGCCTGACCACATACTGCTGATTGGATTATATGGAAGTTCTTAGAAACACCGCACACAGAGCAAACGTACAGAAGTGATATTGCTAGTTAAAGGGGAACTGAAACACAGCTGTAACATTCCATATACCTAAATGTATACTATATAAGTATACATTAATGGTGACAGAAGCATATTCACTTATCAGACAAACTGGGAAAAAAAATTTCAGTGCCTAAATCGTCGTCATAGAACACTGCGTATCGCCATCTTTATTCCAAGCCGAGTGGTTTGATTACCTCCTATCTAGCCCATGTAAAATTTTGGTTTCTTTCGGTTTTCTTCGTTATTAGACATTTCTGCGCAAAAACAAAGATGTGGTACCTTATTATACACGAAAGGGGTCCTATGTGTCAACAAATAATATTTATTTGCATTCGTAATAAAAAGGTTAAATTAAATACAAAAAGATTTTTAACCAATGAAAAAATTCGAGGGGCGGGCCTACCGAAAGGAAGGTCAGTCCGGACTATTGTTCTGTTGTTTACAAATGTCGGAAGTGTTTTACGTTAGCGAGGAGCTACGCTATTTGCTAGTGGTCTTGGATAAATCACAGTAGAAAATGGATCCGACAGAGGAAACATTTGTAGCACAAGTGAGAGAAGCATTTATAGAACAAGTGACACACGTAAAACCATTAATTCTTGCTTAACCCAGCGTGCGAGCCGAGGTGCAAGGCGTCAATTAAACCCCGCCGAAAGGTGGCGAGACGGCGAGAAAAGATCGCAATTTTACTGCGCTAAATAAGATCTTCCCTTTATAAATCAGCAATTAATAAAACCAGAGGATATTTTCTTGAATGATTTAAATCGGTTGATTTATGGGTTAAATCAACTATTTAAGAGCATGTGTCAATCTGGTTATTACTATTATGCCAATAACCAATTACATTATATACGGTAGTGTTTTATTGCATGCAGTTAACAGTCTAATTTAAATAATAACATAAATTTATATTTTGCTGTTTCTGTTAATTAATTCCAAGTAATGCCTGTAATATGACTGACAGTTCTTGACTGTTGTTGACTAATTAGCGAGTCACTCTAATTTGCATATGACGACGAGTATTGTTTAAAACAAACGTCATACGCATGCATGGTCGTAGCTGTCATTTATTTTTATGTCATTATCTTGAAGAAGGTTATTCCACCACCGGTGACTGTCTATGTCAGAAACAAAAAGTTTACTTGTACCTAGAGACTCGAGCTATTTTTAGCAACCAACGAACCGGCGTTGGTTGCTATGCCTAGGTCTAGGTACAACTCGCCGGCGAACTGTTGACCTAAATCCGTGGATTATATAAACATTCTTTATTTCACATTAAATAATACTGTCCACACATATTTTTACTTTATTACATTCATATTTCTTATTACATTTAAACTTTGCTTAGGTCACATTCGTATATTATACAGACGATGAAATACAACTGTGGGACTAAATTGTAGTCGTAACGATACACGTTGGTACTCGTAAGTGCCGAGTCGGCTTGGCAACAACAAGCTGGTTTCGGCATGTAATTTCCTACGCGCCGCTTCACCTTCCAAATAAGGAAATCGTGTCCGGTTTTCCCTCTCAGTTCACCAAACATTACTTTGTCGCTGCGTACTTATATGCAAACAAATCGGCCAAAGATGCACCTGTCGCTTTGATCGAGACTTATGTTTTTATGTTCAATGTGTCTTTGTGCTCGTCACGTTTGTAATTAGGCTTGCAATCGGCGTTTGAAAGTGACCACCGCAGACTCTTGTCGAACTTTCCGCCGGCGGACACGACAACTTCATAATCTCTAACCTGTTTTTTCGGCAGGAATCCTTTCGTGGAAGTATGTGAAAAGTTGCTTACTAACAATCATAGTATATCTATTAGCTATACAGTGCATTAAATTGTTTAATTATGTTTCTTTTAATGCGTTTGGCCCGTTTTTTGCGAGAGCTATCCTGCGTCGCCTATCGACTGGCGGCTTCCGTGATTGTAGGCAACACGCCAATCAAACCGGAAAAGGCCCTAGGCAAGATGGCAGCGCCCTGTGTTGAAAGTAGCTCAGTTTAAAAATATATTAAAAATATACCGTGACGCTGTGCTTGTCAAATTATGGTGACAAGTGCTGTAAATTATATGTTCTTATGTTTGGGCTGTGGTTGTTCAGCCGCTTCACTCCCCCTTTAAGGGTCTACTATGTGGAAGATGAAAGTCAATCATGTTGGTCATAAAGAACAACCTACAGTGATACCACGCCACTACAATGGACTCACAAATTAAACATTCCCAGCCGAAAACGATGACTGCAGTACCAGCTAGTTACTTATCATAACAGTTGGAGGCCGGTGATGTCAGTTTGACCCACGAACTCCCTCCATTGTGTCTCTTGGAGATGTCAGCTACCAAATAACAAATTAGAGCTACTGCAGTTCCTACAAGTCAAGTGTTCAGCCAGAAACCTCGATCATGCACCCTGTAAAATGGACTTTACGCCAGGATTATTGTTATTATTGACACGGATCTACTCGGTAGACCTGAAGTCCACAACACAAGAGGAAGGAGAAAGGTTTTTTTTACCAGTTCACGTTGCTGACTTTTCAAAGAAAACTACAAATAAGGGATTGGTTCGTACGCACTGCCGACTGTGGATGCAGACGAAACGAATACCCGCTTATCAGATAGACACTCATTACGTCTGGTCGACGCATACAGTCATTGACGTAGGTATAAGATTATGGTAGAGTCACAACTAAAAGGCCAACAGTCGGTTATGCACACGATGCCCTCACTGCCAGGACTGGGATGTACCTATTGTTTTCACAAGATACGTCGCCTCCGACATGAGCGTGGTTTGGGGGAATCGTTAATGTTTTGCATCACCATTTGTGGTGCCATCCAGTAAATTGTTAAACATTGGCTTTGGAACAGGGAAACAGATGCAGTGCTACGACTTCAAGTAACTTTGGTAGACACAGAATGGTTTTGTCAAGATGACTAACTCTCAAAAGGGGCTGCTAACCAAGTAAAGTGGCTTGTTATTGGCCTTGACCTTCACATTCGAGCAGTCTCCTGTCGCGAAATGTGTACAGTCCTAACGTACAAGTGTTTCAAAGCATGGTCATTCTACTAACCAACTCCATTAAAAGGCGATACTTGGGTTTGTGTATCCTGTTTTGCGTTATATAAG
>JAODUO010000017.1:700000-730000 GCA_025642075.2 Ridgeia piscesae | reverse complement strand
ACATAGTCTAACCACTCCGCCACACACATAGTCTAACCACTCCGCCACACTCATAGTGTAACCACTCCACCAATCTGATCTTTAACCTCTCTACCACAATGGTATTCTAACAACTCCGCCACAATAATATTCCGACCGGTACTTCAAGATGTTTCACTCGTATTGTAACAAGGCCTGCATCAGCTCGACTGGAACAAACACACGCCGTGGTAAAGGTAATATCATTCGGCTCGTTCATGCGGACATTAAATCAGCGTCTCTCGGAGCCGGGGCGGTTGAATGTCATCACGGGCCACAGGTGTGCAACAGTCTTGTCGGTTCGACTTAATTAGCCAGGTAATTCGCAGAACCTGCGGTAACTCGAATGCATGTAGGGGCATTTGTGTGTCCTTTGGCCTTATGCTAGACCTAAACTAAAAATGGCGATAATTATAATGGCGGTTTTTCGTTATATTATTTTCGTTCTCATTGGCAATAGATAACTAATTAAACTTATAAGATGATGAATAGTTATCATATTCTGTAATACATACTGTATTTCGAGTGGTTTGTGCTTCGATATAAGCAAAGCTTCACGGAAGTCACACGCGTGATTATGACGTAGGCAAACCGCAACGTAGCCTATCTGTCAATTGACAATCATCACGTGACATGTTGCCTAGCAACAATTCCATCAAGCCATCAAATATGGATGCCGAGCATGATGTTGGTTCAAGCATTCCGTCATATATTTTAGTTTAAAATTATGTTCCTAAAAATGTTCCTTTAAAAAATAAATATCACAAAGTGCTTAAGAGATAATGGTTTGATTTTTTATTAGACATATAATGTAATGAATAGTAATGTAACTCACATATATCAATTATCGTCATTGGTGTATCCATTACGTCGTGGATTGCATACGTCACAATCACAATTATGTGCATGGCCTCCTTCTAGCAGTTTCTTTAACAACAATGTTGATAATGCTTATATGTGTAAATTACATTATTATTATTATGACGTGACATGTCCAGCATCACATGTTCCCGCATACAACATCATGTCACTTAAACAATTGTGTCTAGACATACCATCTTATCATAAAGACATATTTGTACGAGGGCTTTGTCTTTTGGTGCTATGCAACAGGTCACGTTTTCCATACGAGGGAACGATTACCTTGCCCGACAGACGCACCGAGGGAGAAGACACTACGACTGAATCTAGGCGCTGGCACCGCTCGGTTCATCTACCGACCGTGAACTTGTTCGGTGGACGTAAACACGTCGGCCGCCTGTCGCAAGGCACAGCCTCCAGGCCACGGCCTCGGTCGTAAGCGTCGCTTCTCCATTCCATATTTCCGTTTCGGAATTATTTCAAGAAATATCGATTTTTCACTACATCACTTTTCCTCGTTTCTGAATATGTGCTATTTATTTTGTGGTATAGTATTATACAAAAAATTGCGCTGATCACGCTTACATAAATTACCCGATATAACGATCAAAGGCAAATCACGTGACCTGTTGCCTAGCGGAATGCCCGTCACACCTTCTAAGATGGATGCGTAACACGTGGCGCGTTCATGCATTCCATTGTACATTGTCTTGTAATTCCGGTTTCAGAAAGAAGTTAAGACAACAATGTAAGCAAAAGTTTGTAAACTAACAATGTTATGCGATTATATTTGATATATGAACTGTCATTCCAAAATAGAAATTCCATTCACATTAGATTTTAATTTAACAATGTTATCAAATCAAAGCTTGGCGGAGGTCATTCGCATAATTCCGAGTGTGACGCAGGCAACGTGCTAGATATATCACGTGACCTATACATCGCGTGACCAATTGCTTACCAAACATTCCGTAATGCGATGAACAATGGCTGCCGAATATATGCGTTTAGTTGTATATTGTTTGTTGAAATTATGGTTTCAAATAATTATTATGACAAAACCTTATATATAAGTTTAAAAACTAACAAATGTATGCAGCGATGTTTCGTCTAGGAGATGTCATGCCTTAACAGTAATGTAATTCACACATATAACCGTTGTCAGCATTGTTTACAAAGGTGCAGCCTGACGGAGGACATGTTATTATAACGTAAGCAAACCGCGATGTACTGGATACGTCAACTGTATCTAGATGAAGTATGACTGTACATATTTCCCCGTCAATCCCTTATGTTTTTGCCAGTAAGAAAATCTTGCGAAACAAGAATGTTTACAAATTCTACGGTAAAATCAGACAAACCCGCCACGTTCTCGGAATCCATTTTATGATGGACAGTTTGTTAGGTGACTTGTCACTTCGCTGATTGTTTTTGTTTTCGAAGCTGCTCACGCACTGCTGCAATACTGGCTAGATAATAGAATAAGACTCTCATCTAGTTAAATTATGACTTTTAATGCTAAACGACTTGAGGAGCTCTCCTAGAGCTAAGGTCGTACGAGCCTCGATAGCTGCAAATTAGCTTTGTCAAGTCATATTATCGATATCGATATCGAGCTAGGCATGTTCTAGTTTACCTGTAGTATACTGATGTATGTGAGTCATATTCACCTAGTTGTAAATTGGACACAATGTCAAATTTGTGAGGTCGTCTATATAGGATAAAGCTTTCAGTGGTATGATTTTGGCTACCATCATATCATCTCATATTTATCAGATACTATAATCGTAATCTGCATGAATTTGATAGAAATGTAAGTGCGCGATAATTACAAATTCACCACAAATCTGGCGAATGTGTGTGTGTGTGTGTGTGTGTGTGTGTGTGTGTGTGTGTGTGTGTGTGTGTGTGTGTGTGTGTGTGTGTGGAGAGAGAGAGAGAGGTGTGTGTGTGTGTGGGGGGAGAGAGTGTGTGTGTGTGTGTGTGTGTGTGTGTGTGTGTGTGTGTGTGTGTGTGTGTGTGTGTGTGTGTGTGTGTGTGTGTGTGGAGAGAGTGTGTGTGTATTGTATGTGTGTATGTGTATGTGTATGTGTATGTGTATGTGTATGTATGTGTATGTGTATGTGTATGTGATGTGTGTGTGTGTGTGTGTGTGTGTGTGTGTGTATGTGTATGTGTATGTGTATGTGTATGTGTATGTGTATGTGTATGTGTATGTGTGTGTGTGTGTGTGTGTGTGTGTGTGTGTGTGTATGTGTATGTGTATGTGTGTAGGCATGTTTATGTCGTCTTTACAAACAGAAACCCCCCAACAATACGTATAATCCAACAATATGTGGTTCTTATACTGTCAATAACAACAATTGATCCTCAGACAATTCTGCGGCAGGATACGTGTACCGGGTGTACCTGGGAAGACAAGCTTGTTAGTGCGCGCATACGATATTCTAACTATTGTGTCACCGCGCCCTACACGTATCCACGGACGGAGTATGTCATTCCCTGGACTTGGTATGATTAACTCATTCTATGATTAACTCATTCTATGATTCTAGTTCTAGTAACTATGATTCTAGTGTTACAGTTCATTTCAACAATGAACTCATTAATGTCCAACTCATTGGCTCGGCGTGGCCATTTCGTATTTGCCAGTCGGGATGATATAAAGTAACCGGACTGCACAGTTCTGTGATTTCCGGTCTGACTATATTACATTACGGTGTGTGTCTGATTCAATTAGTCGAACACAGTGGAATGTTGGGAACATCGATTGGCAAAGATGGCCTTTTGTTGTCACGTTACCACTAAGGCGGAGTGATTACAAATAATTGATATTTTTCATGTGTGAATAATGATCAACGATCCAACAATTTCGAATCATCGCCGCCATCTTGCTCGATACTTTCTGTGTCCGTATGTTTCACCAGCACTTTCGCTGCTCCATGCTATCCAGATAATGTTCAGTAAGAGAAAAATATTCCGTTTGTTATTTCAATGCCAACCATGTTGTTATTTGTGGAAATTAAAACTGGCTTGAGTTTGTATAAATCTTCCTTACAGTAATAATAAACCAATTTATCTATCAGAAACATATATCTGTACCCATCCAATGTACTATACCCCGAGCGATGACAAAGTAAACAAGTTTGAGTATGAGATACGGCGTCTCAATTGTGAAATGCCGTGCAAGCCCATTTGTACAGGCCAATATACACTTGGACATACACGAGTATACGTTCACATATGTGCACACGCGCATATAGATGTACACACAGGTACACGCACATGCGCTGACACTCATGGTCATATCGAAAGTTAAAAAACATTATAAAGAATAACATATCATGGGATTCTTTTGTAAAACATGAGGACTCGATGTTATTGATACCATAGTATTATAATGTTTTCCTTCCCCGACATCATACACACAATGTTATACAAAGAACGTTACCTGATTTTGGGAGCATCTATCGGTCGAAACTAAATTACCTGTTATAAAAAACATACACACCTGTATAATATGACTTTAAAAAAAAAAAATTATCAGTCGTAATAAATCCCGTGTTGTTGGTTACCACAAACTTCCAAAAATACCACTATCATCAGATGCTCAACAACTCTCTTGACGCATACCGGCAGAGATACAGTCAGGCTTTGAAGCCTGCGCTAATTACAGTTCTACGCGGCGTCTCACCTGAGGAACACGAAGAAGTGCCGCCATCTCCTCTGGACTGGGTCACGGTGACGTCACCCAAATAACCTCCCACGCAAGATCCGGTGCCGTACACCGAAGTCCATCAATCCGCGAATCCGTAAACTATGATCCGGATGCCGCGAGAAAACGGAGACGCCATCGGCATACAGGTGAGACAGCCATTGGCGCTGAGGTGGCGGCGAGATGACCGATAGTTCCCCGCTGGCATCTGAAGCCAAACGGCGAGTCGACCGTAAATGGTTGCTAGGAGACCGTTTGTCGTACTCCACCATTCATTAAGCATCGATGTTCGAGCACTCGCGCGGGTTTGCGCTACCTTCCCTTCACCCCCAGTTCTGGTGAAGACGGCGATACGGCTTGATGGAGACGCAGTCGCAGCTGTTGGCTATCTACTACACCTTTTTGCTGATCACATCAGGAAATGTCTTCAGCGGCTTCTGCGTCAGCCGAATCTCACCTGTGCTTCGTCATCTCGATATCCTTTCCGCATTCTCGTTACACCACCTACCCCAGCTGCCTTGTGAACCGAGCAAATTAAGATAATTAGGGCGACTTCGAAGCGTGTGTCCTTCACGAGTGAACTCACGGTCTATTGTTCATTCAGCTCAACCCAGTTCACGTGCGGCGTTCCATGTCTGCTAGTGGTATTTTCCTATGATACCGAATCTGTTGTTCGATTATTTGAAGACAAACCGCCGAGCCAATTTCCCGGCAGTGCTATTCAGGTAGTTTCGACGAATTCACTAAGCAACGTTGTGAAGTCATGTTGTTGTTGTTGTAGATCTTCTGTCAGATTGCTAAATACATATTGGCTGTATGCCTCCATAATTTCCTTTGGACAATACGATTCAAAACAGCTAAACCGTATTTTGCTTTCCTAAACGTCGATAGTTGTGGCCCGACACAGGTACATACTGCAGTCAGTTATAAACATACGGATCTTCTTTAATTACCTCAACTGACGGATTAATTGCAACTTGCAGTAACTGAATATTACCTTAATACTTCCCACGAATCGTTAGCTGTGCGGCAGGCAGATGGTCGGGTAGAAAGAAAAAAACGCACGCGTGCATGCATGCGTTTTACTTGTTCTATGCCGCGTCTAAATTCTCTACATTGCCTTCATGTCCAATATCGTATCATCTTTAAGATATGTACCATTACTTATCAGGCATTTTTCTGTAAGCAGCCATAGTATTTACATTCATTGCTTATTTGTGTCAGAAAACCTGTCCAACTTCGATCATCTAGTTCTGATTAGCATTTTATCCCTAAAGTCAATACAAATATTGGGACTAGGACTGCTTCGATAGCAGCACCTACTCTTTGGAATATGCTTCCTTCTAGTTTAGATCAGTTGAAAATATTACAAAATTCCGCCGTCATTTTAAAACATACCTCTACAACCTTGCCTATCCACCATATAGCTCCCTGACGTATCAATCAAGCAGCTGATAACTGGAATTGTTTATTGTCCTTGCGATCGATTAACCCTTTTTGTGTTGATGCGCCTCTGAACATGTTTTAGGCACAATATAAGTTATCTAATTATCAGACAACCAATGAACATCGCATATCACCAATGGAAACCCCACGAAGGGAAACGATCTAATGGAAGATGTAGTGACGACGGAAGGGTCCATCTCGCATAGGATAGCGCAAGATAGGCAAATGTGGAAACAGCATGCTGAGGCCTTCGCCCAACCACGGGATACTATGGCTGTACGGTGATGATGATTATGGTGAATTAGTAGTAGTAGTAGTGGTATTATTAGTATGTCATACTTGCATGCATGCATGGTTGCATACATACATGCATGTATAGATATATACATACAAACATGCATGAATACATGTATGCATGCATGCATGCATGTATACATGCATACATTTGTGGATCACTACGTAGCGTGGCCGATACAAAATTGAAGTTGGTTGCGCTTCAAATAAGATAAGCAAACATCATATTCATAAACATCAATGCACTAATCTAGTCCCCAAGAGTAGCCTCAACCGTTGCCTCGTAACAATCACCTGGCGATTAACACACGCACTAAGTTAAAAAGAAACCGTTTCTGACAGCTCATTTGCAGATCAAATGGTCAACAGGTGGAGCCTCTGCGTCGCGCAATAAACTTTGTACGGTAGGTGGCACGTCTGGGCATTGATGAGACCACTCGAATCTCAGATGTCCTTGAAAATGACAAATTATCCATTTAACAATTATTATGTTAAGCAAATATTTAAATAAATAAATACATAATATATCTAAAATGTAATTTAACATTAAAAATTATATTTAAAATTAAATGCGTCCAAATTAGATAATACAAAAATATTAACATTATATTACAATTTATATTAAAAGTTATATTAAATATTATATTAAATTATTAACAAAAAATATAATTATACTTATTATGTTAAGCTATTATTTCACAATGAAAGAAGATGTGGTGGTCAGCACTATCGACCCGCTATTTGAGACCAGGTACATCTACACCCCACACGTGTACGGTCCGGCAACACCAACCAGCGTCAGAAAAATAACAAGCCCGTCAGAGTGTTGAACAGCCAAGTTAACATTCCAACGTCTCTACCGCTATGTTCTATATTTCATTCCTGATCAGGCTTCTACGGCACGGGGGTAGAAACTATTTCTAAAGCGATTTGTTTTCGTCCTGATATTTCTAAAGACGTTTGCCTGACGGTCATAATTCGAACAGATGATGAGCGGGGTGGGCTGGATCTGAGATAATATTGCCAGCTCTTTTGTTGGATCTGTCGTAGCTGTCAGAGGGGTGCACTGGCGACCATTTTGGAAGCTCTTTTCACCAGCCTGTCAAGCCAGCTCCTCTAGCGAAGACTGGTGCAATCGAATCACACAGATATAGAGAATGCAAGAATACTCTCAATAACAGAACGATAGGACTTAACAAGAATCTCCCTCCTCAGTCCGAACTTCTTTAGTTGGCGCAGGAAGTATAGCGTTTGTTGGGCCTTTTTCACGACTGCATCTATGTTATTTTCCTATCCCAAATCACGAGATATTATCGTGCCCAGAAATTTGAAACATTCCACACTTTCGATAGGTTCACCAATAATAATGGGGCTTTCGTTTTCCTAACATCTCCAGAGTCAATTGAAGGTTGTTATTGTCACACCACGACACCAGCCTGTCCACTTCATGGCGGTATTCGGACTCATCTGAGTTCGTCACCAGCCCTTCGTATGTGGTGTCATCTGCGAACTTTGCAAGTTTTACGGAGGAGTGACGGGAAACGATCATGTACACAGGGAGTATAGTCATTTGTACACAGGGAGTATAGTCATGTGTACACAGGGAGTATAGGCATGTGTACACAGGGAGTATAGTCATGTGTACACAGGGAGTATAGTCATGTGTACACAGGGAGTATAGTCATGTGTACACAGGGAGTATAGTCATGTGTACACATGGAGTATAGTCATGTGTACACAGGGAGTATAGTCATGTGTACACAGGGAGTATAGTCATGTGTACACATGGAGTATAGTCATGTGTACACAGGGAGTATAGTCATGTGTACACAGGGAGTATAGTCATGTGTACACATGGAGTATAGTCATTTGTGAATATGAAATATAGAAGCGGGGAAAGGACACATCCCTGGGGGTTCCAGTGTTCAAGAAAATAATGATGGAGACAATACCGTTAATGTTAACAACTTTGATCGCTGTAAAAGAAAGTCGAGGAGCTAATAGGTCCGTGAATACAGGTGCTAATTCATCAGCGCTGTGTTTTAATGTGGAGGTGGAAACGTTGTCAGGACCAGCTGCCTTCCTGCTGCGCTGCTGCTTGAATAGCTTTCTCACCTCGTGCTCTTGCACATTGAAGGGAGGAGGGAGTGACACAGCAAATTCAGGCAGGCTGACCGATATAGGCGTCGAATTCTGACGATCAAAGCGGGCGTAGAAGGTGTTGCGGAGTCAAAGCCAGGGATGGAAAACGTTTGCTTGTAGCCAGTAATGCAATGCATATCCAAATACTAAGCAGGTCTTTGTGAAAATATAAGTTTCATATCGGTTAATTATGTTAATAGCCAACCTTAAGAAAGATTTGCAAAATTATAGCAGTCTATCATAATTGTTTATGTTGATCCACATGTGTCAATCCTTTGTTAATGTATTTAATGCCAATTTCATCATTAAAATTTGACTTCGAAGAAACGCAGCCAACTGCCATTTCAAACACGTGCAGGGTTTTGTAGTAGACGTTTTATGTATTTTCCAAAATGACTAAGTTCTGCATTTCGACCACATACTTTCTCATGTTGTATCGTTAGTGAAACGGATTAGTATCATTTTCAACTAATTAATCTGACATATCATTTTGTGTATTAATTTCGTTGTTACGACGAATTACTGAATTGGTGTTGTGTGAATATACTCTTATATACTCTTCAACCTTTTACTATAAAACTACACCAAATATATAAACAATGACACCTCTTCGAAAGTTTAACCTTGTCGCTTACTTTGCTACAATTTTGGTCAGCGTAACTGATGGAAATACCGTAATTACTCATATGTCTACTATATGAAATGCTACACGACGATCCCGCTACTTATCGCACATTTTTCATTAACATCCCTCAGTGTCGTCCACTGATTTCATCTGATTCTACCGTCAGCAACAATTACACAAATAAACAAGTGTGACGCATTAGCGGTTTTTGTGTCGCTGCGATCTTGTTAGCCCACTCGAGGCAGCGCTGAAGTGCGACCATATTGATCGAGTTTCCTTGTACAATTGTATCTGTTATTACCGCTGTAGACAGACCTCCGCTAGGAATATAATGTGTCACGACTCATGGTGAATTTGGTCGCGGATTGATATGTGGTACTCGGGGAAAATTATCTCTGTGTTATTAAACACGATAAGCCACCGCGGAAGAGCCTTATGCTTGAGCAAGAACAACGTCTTCCAAGGTGGCATCAGCCGCGCGCATTAGTCAACCGTGCGATTTATTTGTCTGGTTTGTGATCAAACATCAGAAAATGAATTACCATGCCGTTTATGCTGCGTTGATCTAATGGAGGTTATTGTCTAAAACGCATATGACTTACGTTATTAATTAAGGAATATATATTAATTTTTTATTTGCATCTCTGACCGTTTAAAACTGCATAATCATCTCGATAGATTGCTCCTCGCGTTTCAGACTAATTTCACAAAAATGCAAACATAGCAAGTGTTCACTGTGACGTGCTAGTTCGTTTGTGCAGGTGTTTTATGTCGTTTTGATTAGATTAACAGAAAAAAGTCCACTGTATATAACCGAAATTCGAACCATCCGTATTATACACCAGCTGCGATATGCGTTCTTAAACCATTGGAAATACCCGTAGACAATAGGCAATGTACACCGCTGTCTATTCTAGTTCTAAACCACCATCAATCATTGTACATCACTGTCTGTTCCAGTTCTACACCACCATCAATCATTGTACACCACTGCTATTCCAGTTCTTCACCACCATCAACCATTGTACACCACTGCTATTCCAGTTCTACACCACCATCAATCATTGTACACCTCTGTCTATTCCAGTTCTATACCACCATCAACCATTGTACACCACTGTCTATTCCAGTTCTACACCACCATCAACCATTGTACACCACTGCTATTCCAGTTCTACACCACCATCAATCATTGTACACCGTGTCTCTTCCAGTTCTACACTACCATCAACCAATGTACACCACTGTCTGTTCCAGTTTTACACCACCATCAATCATTGTACACCACTGTCTGTTCCAGTTCTACACCACCATCAATCATTGTACCCCAACTGTCTATTCCAGTTCTAAAACCACCATCAACCATTGTACACCCTGTTATTCCAGTTCTACACCACCATCAACCATTGTACACCACTGTCTATTCCAGTTCTACACCACCATCAACAAATGTACACCACTGTCTTTTCCCAAATTCTACACCACCATCAATCATTGTACACAACTGTCTGTTCCAGTTCTACACCACCTTTAACCCAAATTGTACACCACTGTCTTTTCCCAAATTCTACACCACCATCAATCATTGTACCCCAACTGTTGTTCCAGTTCTACACCACCTTTAACCCAAATTGTACACCACTGTCTTTCCAGTTCTACACCACCATCAATCATTGTACACCACGGCCTTTCCAGTTCTACACCACCATAAAAAAAATTGTACACCACTGTCTGTTCCAGTTCTACACCCCATAAAAAAAATTGTACACCACTGTCTGTTCCAGTTCTACCTCACCATCAATCATTGTACACCATGTCTGTTCCAGTTCTACACCACCATCAACCAATGTACACCACTGTCTGTTCCAGTTTACACCACCATCAATCATTGTACACCACTGTCTGTTCCAGTTCTACACCCCCAAACAATCATTGTACACCACTGTCTTTCCAGTTCTACACCACCATCAACATTGTACACCCTGTCTTTCCAGTTCTACACCACCATCAACCATTGTACACCACTGTCTTTCCAGTTCTACACCACATCAACCATTGTAAAACCACTGTCATTCCAGTTCTAACCACCATAAACCCATTGTACACCACTGTCTGTTCCAGTTCTACACCACTCATCAACCATTGTACACCACTGTCTGTTCCAGTTCTACACCACCATCAACAATGTACACCACTGTCTGTTCCAGTTCTACACTCACCATCAACAATGTACACCACTGTCTGTTCCAGTTTTACACCACCATCAATCATTGTACACACTGTCTGTTCCAGTTCTACACCACCATCAACCATTGTACACTACGTGTCTGTTCCAGTTCTACACCACCATCAACTCATTGTACACCACTGTCTGTTCCAGTTCTACACCACCATCAACATGTACACCACTGTCTGTTCCAGTTCTACACCACCATCAACAAATGTACACCACTGTCTGTTCCAGTTCTACACCACCATCAACTCATTGTACACCACTGTCTATTCCAGTTCTACACCACCATCAATCATTGTACACCACTGTCTGTTCCAGTTCTACACCACCATCAACCATTGTACACCACTGCTTTCCAGTTCTCACCACCATCAACATGTACACCACTGCTTTCCATTCTACACACCACAATCATGTACACCCTGTCTATTCCAGTTCTAACCACCATCAACATTGAAATGTCTTTCCAGTTCTACACCACCATCAACCATTGTAACCACTGTCTTTCCAGTTTACACCACCATCAACATTGTACACCACTGTCATTCCAGTTTATACCACTCAACATTGTCCCTGTTATTAACAGTTAACCACCCAAACTTGTACAACACGTCTTCCAGGTGCACACCCCTTTCAACCGTGCATTATTGTCTGGTTTGTTCAAACATCAAAAATGTACACCATGTCTTGATCTAGATTTTGCAAAACCATAACTCATTATAAGAATATATATTAATTTTTACACCACCGTTTAAAATGTACACTCGATGTTGTTCCGTTCAACAACAAAAATAAAATCAGTGTTCACGGACGGCTGTTCTTTTGCAGTTTTACATTAGATTAACAAAAAAACCACTGTATATACCAAATTCAACCATCCGTATTATACACCACTGCGTTGCGTTCTAACCCAAAACCCTCAATCAATGTACACCGCTGTCTATTCTAGTTCTAAACCACCATCAATCATTGTACATCACTGTCTGTTCCAGTTCTACACCACCATCAATCATTGTACACCACTGCTATTCCAGTTCTTCACCACCATCAACCATTGTACACCACTGCTATTCCAGTTCTACACCACCATCAATCATTGTACACCTCTGTCTATTCCAGTTCTATACCACCATCAACCATTGTACACCACTGTCTATTCCAGTTCTACACCACCATCAACCATTGTACACCACTGCTATTCCAGTTCTACACCACCATCAATCATTGTACACCAGTGTCTCTTCCAGTTCTACACTACCATCAACCAATGTACACCACTGTCTGTTCCAGTTTTACACCACCATCAATCATTGTACACAACTGTCTGTTCCAGTTCTACACCACCATCAACCATTGTACACTACGGTCTGTTCCAGTTCTACACCACCATGAACAAATGTACACCACTGTCTGTTCCAGTTCTACACCACCATCAATCTATTGTACACCACTGTCTTTTCCAGTTCTACACCATCATCAATCATTGTACACCGCTGTCTATTCCAGTTCTACACCACCATCAACCATTGTACACCACTGTCTATTCCAGTTCTACACCACCATCAACAAATGTACACCACTGTCTGTTCAAATTCTACACAACCATCAATCATTGTACACCGCTGTCTGTTCCAGTTCTACACCACCATCAACCAATGTACACCACTGTCTGTTTCAGTTCTACACCACCATCAACAAATGTACACCACTGTCTGTTCCAGTTCTACACCACCATCAATCATTGTACACCACTGTCTATTCCAGTTCTACAACACCATCAATCATTGTACACCGCTGTATATTCCAGTTCTACACCACCATCAACCATTGTACACCACTGTCTATTCCAGTTCTACACCACCATCAACAAATGTACACCACTGTCTGTTCCAATTCTACACCACCATCGATCATTGTACACAACTGTCTGTTCCAGTTCTACACCACCATTAACCAATGTACACCACTGTCTGTTCCAATTCTACACCACCATCAATCATTGTACACAACTGTTTGTTCCAGTTCTACACCACCATTAACCAATGTACACCACTGTCTGTTCCAGTTCTACACCACCATCAATCATTGTACACCACGGCCTGTTCCAGTTCTACACCACCATCAACAAATGTACACCACTGTCTGTTCCAGTTCTACACCGCCATCAACAAATGGACACCACTGTCTGTTCCAGTTCTACCTCACCATCAATCATTGTACACCACTGTCTGTTCCAGTTCTACACCACCATCAACCAATGTACACCACTGTCTGTTCCAGTTCTACACCACCATCAATCATTGTACACCACTGTCTGTTCCAGTTCTACACCACCAACAATCATTGTACACCACTGTCTATTCCAGTTCTACACCACCATCAATCATTGTACAGCGCTGTCTATTCCAGTTCTACACCACCATCAACCATTGTACACCACTGTCTATTCCAGTTCTACACCACGATCAACCATTGTACAACACTGTCAATTCCAGTTCTATACCACCATCAACCATTGTACACCACTGTCTGTTCCAGTTCTACACCACTATCAACCATTGTACACCACTGTCTGTTCCAGTTCTACACCACCATCAATCATTGTACACCACTGTCTGTTCCAGTTCTACACCACCATCAACCAATGTACACCACTGTCTGTTCCAGTTTTACACCACCATCAATCATTGTACACAACTGTCTGTTCCAGTTCTACACCACCATCAACCATTGTACACTACGGTCTGTTCCAGTTCTACACCACCACCAATCATTGTACACCACTGTCTGTTCCAGTTCTACACCACCATCAACAATGTACACCACTGTCTGTTCCAGTTCTACACCACCATCAACAAATGTACACCACTGTCTGTTCCAGTTCTACACCACCATCAATCTATTGTACACCACTGTCTATTCCAGTTCTACACCACCATCAATCATTGTACACCGCTGTCTATTCCAGTTCTACACCACCATCAACCATTGTACACCACTGTCTATTCCAGTTCTACACCACCATCAACAAATGTACACCACTGTCTGTTCCAATTCTACACAACCATCAATCAGTGTACACCGCTGTCTATTCCAGTTCTACACCACCATCAACCATTGTACACCACTGTCTGTTCCAGTTCTACACCACCATCAACCAATGTACACCACTGTCTGTTTCAGTTCTACACCACCATCAACAAATGTACACCACTGTCTGTTCCAGTTCTACACCACCATCAATCATTGTACACCACTGTCTATTACAGTTCTACAACACCATCAATCATTGTACACCGCTGTATATTCCAGTTCTACACCACCATCAACCATTGTACACCACTGTCTATTCCAGTTCTACACCACCATCAACAAATGTACACCACTGTCTGTTCCAATTCTACACCACCATCAATCATTGTACACAACTGTCTGTTCCAGTTCTACACCACCATTAACCAATGTACACCACTGTCTGTTCCACTTCTACACCACCATCAATCAGTGTACACCACGGCCTGTTCCAGTTCTACACCACCATCAACAAATGTACACCACTGTCTGTTCCAGTTCTACACCGCCATCAACAAATGTACACCACTGTCTGTTCCAGTTCTACCTCACCATCAATCATTGTACACCACTGTCTGTTCCAGTTCTACACCACCATCAATCATTGTACAGCGCTGTCTATTCCAGTTCTACACCACTATCAACCATTGTACAACACTGTCAATTCCAGTTCTATACCACCATCAACCATTGTACACCACTGTCTGTTCCAGTTCTACACCACTATCAACCATTGTACACCACTGTCTGTTCCAGTTCTACACCACCATCAATCATTGTACACCAGTGTCTGTTCCAGTTCTACACCACCATCAACCAATGCAACTGTCTGTTCCAGTTTTACACCACCATCAATCATTGTACACAACTGTCTGTTCCAGTTCTACACCACCATCAACCATTGTACACTACGGTCTGTTCCAGTTCTACACCACCATGAACAAATGTACACCACTGTCTGTTCCAGTTCTACACCACCATCAATCTATTGTACACCACTGTCTTTTCCAGTTCTACACCATCATCAATCATTGTACACCGCTGTCTATTCCAGTTCTACACCACCATCAACCATTGTACACCACTGTCTATTCCAGTTCTACACCACCATCAACAAATGTACACCACTGTCTGTTCAAATTCTACACAACCATCAATCATTGTACACCGCTGTCTGTTCCAGTTCTACACCACCATCAACCAATGTACACCACTGTCTGTTTCAGTTCTACACCACCATCAACAAATGTACACCACTGTCTGTTCCAGTTCTACACCACCATCAATCATTGTACACCACTGTCTATTCCAGTTCTACAACACCATCAATCATTGTACACCGCTGTATATTCCAGTTCTACACCACCATCAACCATTGTACACCACTGTCTATTCCAGTTCTACACCACCATCAACAAATGTACACCACTGTCTGTTCCAATTCTACACCACCATCGATCATTGTACACAACTGTCTGTTCCAGTTCTACACCACCATTAACCAATGTACACCACTGTCTGTTCCAATTCTACACCACCATCAATCATTGTACACAACTGTCTGTTCCAGTTCTACACCACCATTAACCAATGTACACCACTGTCTGTTCCAGTTCTACACCACCATCAATCAGTGTACACCACGGCCTGTTCCAGTTCTACACCACCATCAACAAATGTACACCACTGTCTGTTCCAGTTCTACACCGCCATCAACAAATGTACACCACTGTCTGTTCCAGTTCTACACTCACCATCAATCATTGTACACCACTGTCTGTTCCAGTTCTACACCACCATCAACCAATGTACACCACTGTCTGTTCCAGTTCTACACCACCATCAACAAATGTACACCACTGTCTGTTCCAGTTCTACACCACTATCAACCATTGTACACCACTGTCTGTTCCAGTTCTACACCACCATCAATCATTGTACACCAGTGTCTGTTCCAGTTCTACACCACCATCAACCAATGTACACCACTGTCTGTTCCAGTTTTACACCACCATCAATCATTGTACACAACTGTCTGTTCCAGTTCTACACCACCATCAACCATTGTACACTACGGTCTGTTCCAGTTCTACACCACCATCAACAAATGTATACCACTGTCTGTTCCAGTTCTACACCACCATCAATCTATTGTACACCACTGTCTGTTCCAGTTCTACACCACCATCAATCATTGTACACCACTGTCTATTCCAGTTCTACACCACCATCAATCATTGTACACCGCTGTCTATTCCAGTTCTACACCACCATCAACCATTGTACACCACTGTCTATTCCAGTTCTACACCACCATCAACAAATGTACACCACTGTCTGTTCCAATTCTACACCACCATCAATCATTGTACACAACTGTCTGTTCCAGTTCTACACCACCATTAACCAATGTACACCACTGTCTGTTCCATTCTACACCACCATCAATCATGTACACCACGGCCTGTTCCAGTTCTACACCACCATCAACAAATGTACACCACTGTCTGTTCCAGTTCTACACCGCCATCAACAAATGTACACCACTGTCTGTTCCAGTTCTACCTCACCATCAATCATTGTACACCACTGTCTGTTCCAGTTCTACACCACCATCAACCATTGTACAACCTGTCATTCCAGTTCTACACCACCATCAACCATTGTACACACTGTCTGTTCCAGTTCTACACCACCATCAACCATTGTACACCACTGTCTGTTCCAGTTCTACACCACCATCAATCATTGTACACCACTGTCTGTTCCAGTTCTACACCACCATCAACAATGTACACCACTGTCTGTTCCAGTTCTACACCACCATCAATCAATGTACACCACTGTCTGTTCCAGTTCTACACCACCATCAACCATTGTACACACGTCTGTTCCAGTTCTACACCACCATCAACAATGTACACCACTGTCTGTTCCAGTTCTACACCACCATCAATCATTGTACACCACTGTCTATTCCAGTTCTACACCACCATCAATCATTGTACACCGCTGTCTATTCCAGTTCTACACCACCATCAACCATTGTACACCACTGTCTATTCCAGTTCTACACCACCATCAACAAATGTACACCACTGTCTGTTCCAATTCTACACAACCATCAATCATTGTACACCGCTGTCTGTTCCAGTTCTACACCACCATCAACCATTGTACACCACTGTCTGTTCCAGTTCTACACCACCATCAACAAATGTACACCACTGTCTGTTCCAGTTCTACACCACCATCAATCATTGTACACCACTGTCTATTCCAGTTCTACACCACCATCAATCATTGTACACCGCTGTCTATTCCAGTTCTACACCACCATCAACCATTGTACACCACTGTCTATTCCAGTTCTACACCACCATCAACAAATGTACACCACTGTCTGTTCCAGTTCTACACCACCATCAATCATTGTACACACTGTCTGTTCCAGTTCTACACCACCATCAACCAATGTACACCACTGTCTGTTCCAGTTCTACACCACCATCAATCATTGTACACCACTGTCTGTTCCAGTTCTACACCACCATCAACCAATGTACACCACTGTCTGTTCCAGTTCTACACCACCATCAATCATGTACACCACGCTGTTCCAGTTCTACACCACCATCAACAAATGTACACCACTGTCTGTTCCAGTTCTACACCACCATCAACAAATGTACACCACTGTCTGTTCCAGTTCTACACCACCATCAATCATTGTACACCACTGTCTGTTCCAGTTCTACACCACCATCAACCAATGTACACCACTGTCTGTTCCAGTTCTACACCACCATCAACATGTACACCACTGTCTGTTCCAGTTCTACACCACCATCAACCATTGTACACCACTGTCTGTTCCAGTTCTACACCACCATCAATCATTGTACACCATGTCTGTTCCAGTTCTACACCACCATCAACCAATGTACACCACTGTCTGTTCCAGTTTACACCACCATCAATCATTGTACACCACTGTCTGTTCCAGTTCTACACCACCATCAACCATTGTACACCACGTCTGTTCCAGTTCTACACCACCATCAACAAATGTATACCACTGTCTGTTCCAGTTCTACACCACCATCAATCATTGTACACCACTGTCTATTCCAGTTCTACACCACCATCAACATTGTACACCACTGTCTGTTCCAGTTCTACACCACCATCAACCATTGTACACCACTGTCTGTTCCAGTTCTACACCACCATCAACAATGTACACCACTGTCTGTTCCAATTCTACACAACCATCAATCATTGTACACCGCTGTCTATTCCAGTTCTACACCACCATCAACCATTGTACACCACTGTCTGTTCCAGTTCTACACCACCATCAACCAATGTACACCACTGTCTGTTCCAGTTCTACACCACCATCAATCATTGTACACCACTGTCTATTCCAGTTCTACACCACCATCAATCATTGTACACCGCTGTCTGTTCCAGTTCTACACCACCATCAACCATTGTACACCACTGTCTATTCCAGTTCTACACCACCATCAACAAATGTACACCACTGTCTGTTCCAGTTCTACACCACCATCAATCATTGTACACCACTGTCTATTCCAGTTCTACACCACCATCAACCATTGTACACCACTGTCTGTTCCAATTCTACACTACCATCAACCAATGTACACCACTGTCTGTTCCAGTTCTACACCACCATCAACAAATGTACACCACTGTCTGTTCCAGTTCTACACCACCATCAACCATTATATACCACTGTCTGTTCCAGTTTTACACCACCATCAATCATTCCCTTTCAACATCATCAACCTTATCCGTTTTAAACAATAAACAACACCGTTCTACTCTATCAACAATGTTAGTTTTACACAACCAGCCACAGTTTTTCTACATGGGCGATAATAACTGTCCCACACTACTTGGTATACCCCACCCTCAATACTCTATACAATTACTGAGTATACTCCACCCTCAATACGCTATACAATTAGACATGCTTATTCTACATCACCGATCACACCGCGGTCTACAGTAGATCTACCGACTATACCCGAGGCGACCAATTGTCACCATGGTCTCTCCCGACAGGACGAGCAAGTCACACACATGCACCTGTTTTTAATCATCAGGTGACAATATGAAGAACAATGAGTCTATCGCATGTGAAGCTTAATTCGTTTCTCGACACGTTAATGACAGGACTGTGAGAACGACTATACTTACGTTTGGATGGGATGTAGAACATTACGTGGACAAACCTCTGTGACAATTGAGAGAAACCAACTCAAAGACACAAACCAAATTTCTGGATAAATTGGAAGCCGTAGAATTGGCAGCGCGTGGACGGTAATACCAAAGGACCAAGCGCAAATGTTCAAGCAAATAAACGAAACGCAGTGGAAAATGTCTGTGTAGTGCAGACAGTGTCATGTATAAGGTTTCCTTAATTGTATGCCCTAGTGAACTTTAACATATTCATTGTTATGAAACACAGCAACAATTATTATAAAGTCGCCTTTGCTTAGAATATCTAATGATATTATCTAGTGAACGTTAAGATTGTCAATAGAACAAGAGGCTAATGTTGTTGTCGTTCTTCTTATTCCTCCTCGCATTTTCCCACCAGGTGGGGTCAGCGACCCGAATTCTTGACCTCCAGAATGTTCTGTCCTGGGCTTTCCCCGGGGTGATCCGCAGTTCCCGCATGTTCCTTCGGACGCAATCCATCCATCTCCCTCTTGGTCTCCCTCTTGGTCTTTTTCCTGGTACGATCATATCAACAACTGCTCTCACTTCGTTGTTTTCTTCCATTCGCTGTCCATACCAGCTTAGTCTCATTTCTCTTACTTTCTCTTGTATACTAGTCACTCTTAGCTCCTTTCTGATGTCCACACTCTTTATTTTGTCTCTCAGTGTTACTCCTTTAATTGTTCTCAACATTATCATCTCTGGTTTCTCGATAATGTGTTCTTCCTTCTTTCCAACTGTCCAACATTCTGCTCCATGAAGAAATACTGGTCTAATGACAGTCATGTAGAGCTTGATCTTTAATTTCCTTGGCATTTTCTTGTCACTGATAACTCCGGATAGGTCTCTCCACTTGC
The DNA here is from genome assembly GCA_025642075.2 of Ridgeia piscesae. Lineage (NCBI taxonomy): Eukaryota > Metazoa > Annelida > Polychaeta > Sabellida > Siboglinidae > Ridgeia > Ridgeia piscesae. Next base: position 709,481 of record JAODUO010000017.1, on the reverse strand, counting down.
CCCACGCTGCACCAAGTCTTGCTCTTACTGTTTCCTCTGATCCTCCTTCTTCACTGATGGTGACACCTAAATAGTTGTTCACCAGTCTGAGGCTCATGTTAATGTTGTTATGATGCCCAAACATTACTTTCTTTTTCATGCCTTCGCTTGTTATTTAATGGAACACGATAATCGTCAGTTACGTTGACACAATGGGCATCCATCCAGTCACAATGGGTAGGTTTGCATGTATAGGTGCGCGTATCGAGAGGGTGTGTGTATAACCTACACAGTGCTCACAACGTATGAATAAATAATAGTCAAAGTCCTTAGCCCTGTCACGGTTTAGCTATACCTGCAAAACACGACCCCGTGTAGCAAGGAAAGGTCTGGGTTGCTATGTAAGTAGAGTGAAACAGGAGACAGTGACGGCCAAGTCCCTGGACTGTTTCAAGCCCAGGCCTGCCGCCTACCTGTAATACTGCCCACTTCCGTACATGTCCTATCCTACCACTTTTGAGTCTAATTCCTTACACTTTCCAAAACCCCAGATGCGATATTTGAGGGGTATCAATTTGCAAATAAATAACTTTTTCGGATTATATTCACCAAAGACAATAAATTCCATAGAAATTAATTGACCTTTACTTAGCACACGAACGGTTAATACACCGGACACAACCAACACGCATATAATAATAATAACAATAGCCATGATGTATTTGTGATAGAGTGATGTTTTAACTGCTAAACCTGGTGCGCCACATCGGAGAGAGACCAACGAAGAAGTCGTATTCAGGTGTTTAGAGCTGTGCGAGCTCCGAGGTTTTATCTTTCATTTTAATATTACGTTCTTGCAACTATAACATCATGCTCAAGGTTTACGCCCTGCAAATTTATTTTTAATTACTTTATTAAGCTCGCAATTTTTTTCTTAAAAGATTCCGCCCTCGAGTTGTTCAAGTGCTAACAAAAACATTCAGTTTCAATTAAAAAGAATTGACTGGCTGAGGCGAGCAGAATTAACCGCGTGTATCCATTGATGTTTAACTTTCCCACGTTCTAGACAGCAAACGTCTCGTCATAAATTACTCCTCGGCCAATTCTCGACAGAGGATGTGGCACCCTCCATTTAACGTCGACTGGAAATCTTACCCTAAACGTCTTCGAGACGCGGGCGAAGGCAGACAGCGGCTTGTCGGCCTCGGTCTCCACCCGCAGGATCTCTGACGAGACGTCGTTGTCGTTGTCGTCGTCGTCCCCGTGGATCGACAACTCCCGCCCCGCCACTCCGTTCTCCCCGCCCACCTCCACGTCGCCCTCCGTCGACTTCCGCTTGCCATTGCTCGGCTGCGGACTCGGCGCCTTCTTCTTCGATGTCATGTCGTCGTCATCGTCTGCAACGAAGACGTTGTTACAACGTATGAATTAGGGTTTCTTTTTCTGCAAAGTAGGTATGGTTAAATGTGTGGAGTGGGGGTTTATTGTTTGTGTTATTGAAAGGAGAATTGTACGGGAATTAGTGACGGGGTAAGTGAAGCATGGATGTTTGAATTATACAGTACGTGCAGACATGTGCCGCCTACACACGCATGAACTCAAGCATGCACGCATCCTCACTCTCCACGAGCCTCCGACCCTCCGCCGCCTAAAACCCTCTCTATCACACACATGCGCGCGCACACACGCACGCACGCACAAACTAGTTCAAAACACTGTTTGCCATATGAAAATTGCTTTGCTAAATATTCAGTGTGTAAACAAAACATTCAATTATACACGTCTGTTGACATTTCTTGCATTGAAGTTGGCATATGCTAACGCACTTTCTAAAATGAGAACACAACACAACTGTTTCAGTGAATTTCCTGCTAGTAACGGATTATAATTATATCCACGCCTTTCTTAGTGATTATTACGCGAGTAGTCTACGTAAAATGAGTCAGTAAATGGACAGCATGACGTCAGGTTGACAACGCCCGAAGAATCATGCGACTTGACTGCCTTAAAGTGGCAGCGTAGACGCCATGAAAATACGCTTGATTCCAAGATAACTCTCTTACGCAATTCGTGTTATGTTCAGAGAGAATCCTAACATATTCTGTAGTGCTCTTGGCGACATTGTATGTATTATAGCTGTGCATTATTGTCTGTGTATTAATTCGAATGTAGTACGAAACGGTACCCATTAAAATGTTCGACAAATTGGCCGATTGTCATGCGATAGTTTATGAATAATAACAACGTAATCAAGAATAATTATAATAATAGTAATAACACTTTGACTTCTCGTGGGCTTAGATAATTGGAAACAATTATTCTCAGTATTTATAGATAAAAAAGAGTCGACCAGTCTAAGCCATGTTCGTGTAGCAAACCCACAGGTGGCTACGTCACGCGCCACATGTGGCTACGTCACGCCCCACAGGTGGCTACGTCACGACCCACAGGTGGCTACGTCACGCGCCACAGCAAAGTAAACGAAAGAGATTGTGAAATACTATCACCTGTTCTAACACAAAGCAATCGTCACAGCAACAAAGCCAGTATTGAATCTAGAAATAAAAGGTACACTAGAATAAAAATTACAAGATGACCGACGTTGGATAGACTTTCTCACAGAAGTAAACTATAAATTTGATAATAATAGCTAACTATAGGACAGTAATGAATATGTCATCTCTATGTGTCTTTAGCCAATTACAGAGCACGTTGACACGACGCGGCTCGTTGGTTAGTCACGCACGACGTATTCAAAATCAACTTAGTATAATGTAGTTGCAACAGTTAAAATGAATTAGTTGTGTTATTATATCAAAGTAAAATATGTAATTAGAATGCGCGTAATTAGAACATTTTATTAAAAGACTAATAAGTAAATTAAAAAATCTAGATGTTAGTAAAGAACTAGTAAATTGGATAAAGACATTCATTTCAAACAGAAGACAAAATGTGGCTGTACATGGTAAAGAATCAAATTGGCACGACGTAACTTCTGGAATACCTCAGGGATCAGTCCTAGCACCTCTACTCTTTGTCCTACACATAAATGATTTACCAGACCTAAATAAATGCAACACATTTCTACTTGCTGATGACATGAAAATATTTAGGCCCATAATTAATATGGATGACCACAGTATACTTCAACAGGGTATAACCATTACAGAACTATGAAATGAAAATTGGATGCTTAAACTTCACACAGACAAATGTCGTTGTATGGCAAATGTTGATAAAAGTAACGACGGTGAAAAAATATTTTATGACAACAAACATTGTTAAAAAACAATAGACAGACATAAAAATCCAAAATGACTTAGGGGTAGTCTTTAATTCCAAACTTACAATTGAAGAACAAATAAGCCAAGAGGTGAATAAGGCAACTAAAATGAAAAAAATAATTAGAAGAACATTTCAATGTCTAAATAAACAAACTTGTTTGCCATTCTATAATACAATGGTTAGATCCCACATATATTACGTCATGGCAGTATGGTACCCATATAAGATAAACCACAAAGTAGCCTTAGAACATATATATTGGAGAGCCACAACATCATTGCCGGGTATGAGGGACCTACTATGTGTAGAAATTACTTTAATTGCCTACATTAGCATATCGAAGATCAAGAGGACACATGATTGTAGTCTACAAAATAATACATAACATTTATGACCACGAATCTACACCATACGTTTTGGAATATAATAAAATATCACAAAGAACAGGAAACAGGGGACACTCTCTAAAATTATTTACCCAAAGAGCTAAATTAAATCTAAGAAATATAGATTCCCAGTTAAAGTTACCGAATCAGTCTCCCTGAAACAGTGGTATCAGCAAAATCACTAGAATCATTTAAAACCCGATTAGATAAACTCTGGTCTACCCACGATATTGTGTATGACTATGAAACACCGTTACGAATAAATAATCATAGAGCCGGAACACGTGATCTTATTCTAATAGACTCAGACAATGAAGAGTTGATCAAAGAGGAATACAGATCAGAACCGTCCTAAGGTATCCTAAGGTAGGTTGTGCATTTGCGATTTTAGAATGATGATGATATTGGTTTTCGTGAAAGGTGTAAACTTATATAAATGTCAATATGTGCAGCCAACTTGACCTAATAAACCCATCGCTATTTGAAAAGTCAGTTTATTTAGCACACGATTATGCTCATAACTGGCAGAACATGTTCATGCGCGTATTTAGAAAATATTATTAAACTACTTATGATTATGATACGATAGTCACAAGTATTCGATTCAATTCGTATGAGAGGCGTCACAGTTACGCCAATTGCGTGAACAACACAAACATTATGGTTAGTATATTTTCTCAGAATAAATAATATTGTACATATATTAATATTTGCAGTCAAACGGTCCTATTCGGTGGTTTGATGTCGAGAGACAGTCTTTGTTTAATATTTGCCACACACATCCATGCGTTGCACAAATACATAATAGTCCAAAGTAATGTATTCTTGACTAGATCTTATATTTCCACTCGAGGCAAATCGCTGATAAAAAGAGAGGCATCGCCTCAACGGTATAATGTGTGTGTTACCGGCTAAGACTGTGGCAACGACGGCCAAATTATTCCAGATAAACTACTCCTTTCTGCAATGTTCCAAATACACAATATTTTAAAAGGTTAAGTTGTTACATCTGGTTTATATAATTTATTATTATAAACATTGTCATGATCTCTTAGTATAGACCAATGATCCTGCTTGTTTAGTTGTCTTATAAGCGAAATTATTATAAGTCTGACAAATGTATTGTAATTCTACCATTATAACATTTTAAGGAGTACGTTACTCGCAGTATATGCCGCTGATTTTATTAAAATGGTGGCGGCGGCGGCGGCGGCGGCGGCGGCGGCGGCGGCGGCGGCGGCGGCGGCGGCGGCGGCGCGGCGGCGGCGGCGGCGGCGGCGCGGCGGCGGCGGCGGCGGCGCGGCGGCGGCGGCGGCGCGGCGAGCATGGCAATGCGGCGGCGCGGCGACGGCGACGGCGACGGCGACGGCGACGGCGACGGCGACGGCGACGGCGACGGCGACGGCGACGGCGACGGCGACGGCGACGGCGATGGTAAAGGTGATGGTACGAATTTGTGCAAACTGTAAGGTGTAACTAGTAGTTAAATAACTAAAGAAATGTAAGTAAATGTTGGCAGCTCGGTGCATTCACGCGAGTTGTTCTGCGGTCAGCCGTATAACAACCGAGACATCAGCTGGAACCAACTCGCGCCGTATCGTTCTGGTGCATTTAGGTCTCCGCTCTTGCCATCGAATATGACGAAAATATCAAATCTCGTCGTCCGTATAATCGATGGCGTTCATTATGTGTAGACAGTTCAACGTAACGACAGTTCCGCATTCGTACAATATTGTGACGTATCCGTTGCTACTGTTATTGTCCTGTGTTACAAATGCAATTGGCAAAGCCCGAAAAAGACCGTTAGCGGCGCTGTCCTTCCGTATCCGGTTTGCAACAAGTGTGAAATGCACACGACACTCGCCTACGTAAACTAATTAGAGACTACTTTCACGAACAGTAACGCGATTCTACGGTGACTTTCATTATCTGACTAATTACCAAAGTAACCATTAGGTCTACAGCAGTCATTACGTGTGTAGGTAAGCTCGGTTAATAATGGTTGTATATAATTTTGCAAAGAAATAGAAATTCAATGTAATTAACCGAGCTTAACTACATATATACAATGACAGTACTTCGCCAAATTGTGTATTTTGTAATATAAACAGATGGAATATTACATTAGCAACAATGATACGAAAACTATTATTGAAACATCATACAACTGTTTTTATGTCTTTTGATATGATTTTAAAATGTAATCCTATGAGACTGTACACGAGACTGTGTCCTATTTAGGACAGGACGGACGGGCATTTGGCCAGGAGTTTTACAAAGCTGTTTTATGAGGGCACCACGAAACTGGTTAGGATCATAACACCTGCGGCTATGGTTAAATAATGCAGGTGATTAACAACCAGGTGTGAGACATCTGACAAACTACTGCGCCACTGTGCACGGTGTCTATTTTGATTTTGTTTAATAACAATACTATGTTGGGTTCTAAATGAAAAGCGGTGCTGTGTTGTTTGTCCTATTTGTCCAGTTTGTCCAGTTTGTCCTGTTTGTCCAGTTTGTCCTGTTTGTCCTGTGTGTAGCAGGTATGGAGGAATATTGTTAAGCTAAGCAGTTGGTAGTCTACCGTACATGGTTCTTCAATCATACGTCCGGTATTACCGAATTATTAGTACCATGTCAAAGCATATAGAAGTAACTTGCCTGTGATTTTTAAATTAGACGCGACATCTTCATTTGACAGTAACAAATACAGAAACACGTGACACTAAAATCAAGAAGAAAAATCTGTCGGAGCCTCTCAGTAAGGCTTGTCTATCTAATGTTATGAAGTCAACGCTACCTAATGAAGCTGTCGCTATTTCGAATATCAGTTCATCGGGAGAAAGATGTTTCGGCTGAGTTTGTGATAAACGAAAATGTCCCTTACAAATCCATGGCTAAAACAAATAGTATTTTAAATCTAACTTAATTTTTATTGATCCGCGAAACCTTAAAAGCATTTCCCCGTTATAATTACATTAATAAATATCACATATTGATCACGGGGTTGTGTACAAAATAGTTCCTAGAAAAGAAGAAATATAGACTACTATAATAGACAATTGTGTCAGTATCAAGTCGTTCGGCCGTACATCTGTTGTCGCAGAAACAGGCCCACAATGCATCGGTCGGGCACAATGAGTGACGCCTTCTGTTCGATTTCCTGTCATTACAATTTATAACAGTACATACATTGCAACTTGTTAATGTAGCATTCATTTATCGATAATTTTTGTGATCAAAATGTTAAGAGGCTCTAGGGCATTTTATTTATACGAAATATGTATAGTTCACTGTAAGCTAGGCAAAGAAAGATTTGTTTCCATGCAATTCCTTCCGTGTTTTATGGTATGATATATTCAGCTATCGTAAAGCAAATTTCTTTGAAATTTAGGTAAATGCAATCTCTCTTTATTCTAAACCACCTGGTGGGTTTGTATCGTCTTAAAAATCGTGTTAATCTTGTGAAAATATATTAGCGTTTGTTTTAGTATATCGATTGTCGGTGATGCGAGCAAGTGTCCGTGAAGTCATTACACCGTGTAAAAACCGTGTGAAACCTGTGACTAACCATTGTGTAGCCAGCGCGGTAAATACCAGCGCGCTAATCGACCTGCAATCACAGACAGCGGGCGTCGACGGTCGGCATTGTGCTCATGCGTACGTAGGCAAATTGACAATTACGACAACTGATTAGCGAAGAGCTTACTTTGTAAAGGTGAACGCTGAGAAATCAACGCTACAATGTCTTCACAATGCGACAGTTGCACCAGTTATGGTAATGGCGTGAAACGATAATGATTAACGCTGGTCACTTTTATATAAAAAAAATTGAAAGCAATAAGAGAGTTATTTTACAGCTCGCAATGACGTCATCCACCAACGAAACCGCGGAAGTAACAATAAAGAAGCTGCGTTGTTTTGTGACGTCTGCAGTTTCGCTAGTGGTTGTGGCATTGATTGTGATGTTGGTGACGACGACGACGACGACGACGACGACGACGACGACGATGATGTCATTCATGGTGCAATCAGAATTAGAGTATTAACGACATATGTTAATAAAAGGAAACGATTGATTGAAATAGGACGTTCTTATAAAAAAAAACTAGTATGTTCAACAAGAACACGGTATTCATGTCCAGTGTGAAAGCACCAACATCGTTCAGATTGTAAATAACGAACAAACAAAATTACAACTGTAAGTACACATTCTCTATTCGAACCTGTGATTGGCCGCCAGGAGTCGTTGCCGAAATACTGTTGTCAATACGTCATAACGTGTTCAAACGTAGTATTACGGTCATGATTACATCTGACCACATATATTAGCTAATCTCAACAACAACAAATATTCCGAATTTCAACGACCAAATATGTAGGTGCCGATGCCTTGTTATCGATAGTGTTGTCAGGATAGTTTGCAGTCTACTTACTTTATTTGCGTTAAGAGACAATCAACTAATTTGAAGCCAATGTCACGTGCCAGAAGTAAGGTCCGGCCTGAGTGTATTTTCCGGTTCCGTTTTGCGAATTGGGCATGTCCGCGCAAACGCAGTGTATAAAGTGCAACTCTAGTGTTAGCAACGTGACTTCAGGTGACTGATAAACATTGATCCCGTTTCATAAGGATTCTTATGCTTCCTGTTATTCCGCTGACCTAAATGTTTTTGTGGTTATTTTATCTATACTAACAAGTGTAGTAGTACATTATCATTAATGCATTTTATATTTTATAAAGGTTATGGATCACGCGTGCTTTCAGCACGTTGTTGCGCTTACATTTTTCCGGTCGTTAAAAACGTTCCGGTTGACGTTTCTGCGCATGCGCAATAAATGTAAAATCATCAATGTCCCGCGAAACAACAAAGCATTTTCGGTATAAATGCCACGAGCTGTTCGTTAACTTTCCTGTGATGATTACTGTGAAGAGTTTCTTAAAATGTCGTTCAATGCAATAAAATACTACGTTTTTTATAAATCACTGTTACGGATTATGGCGCACTAGAGTCACGTGATTTACGCTTGCTATCGAAATATGCCTCAAAATGTGTTTGCCTCCCGTAATATTTATACCATAAATGCTTTGTCATTTCGCTGCACATTGATGATTTTACATATATCGCGCATGCGCAGAAACGTCAACCGGAACGTTTCTAACGCCGGAAAAATGTAAGCGGGACAACGTACTATGTTGCAAGCCAACAGTAGACGTTAACTTCTGACATAAACAGTTCATAAAGGACATGGGCAAAACGCAGAAAAAGAACTGGAACATACTCCGGAACGTTCTTTTGGCACGGTACACCGACGAATTATCGCCCGTCGGTGCACAGTAAGAACAGCCTCGTACGTCGGTGCTCAGCGTCCGGCACTCTGTCCGTGCAAACGGCACTTCCTGTGCAGTGGAAACAAAACGCAAACATGCGCTGCGTGTCCGACTGCGCTTTGAAGCAGCGATAACACTCAACTTCTTCCTCGCGTCGTCGCACCTGTGTGAGACCGTCTTCTCAGCGTAACGCGGTTAATGAAACAGTCGGCCGGCGCCTTCGGAGGAAACGGAAACGCACGGCGGAAATGTCATCCACTCTCCGTGCGCGCGCGCGCGACCACACGTGACAGCCCTACCTGTCCGGTCGGCAATCGACTGCACCGGATGAAACGGCGGCGGCGATGATGTGCTCCTGCTTACGGCGCGCGGAGAGCACGCGAGAGTAATCTGCGCGCGCGCACGCACATACACGCACGCATTCGCGCGCGAGGAATCAATTTTCGTCACGTTTTATGCGATATCCACTGGCTTGATACCGTGCCGATCGCGCGTTAAATCG
>JAODUO010000017.1:687500-692500 GCA_025642075.2 Ridgeia piscesae | reverse complement strand
CGAGACACTGTGACATCCTAGAGCATGACGGTATGAGACACTGTGACATCCTAGAGCATGACGGTATGAGACACTGTGACATCCTAGAATATGACGGTATGAGACATTGTGACATCGTAGAATATGACGGTGTGAGACACTGTGACATCCTAGAATATGACGGTATGAGACACTGTGACATCCTAGAATATGACGGTATGAGACACTGTGACATCCTAGAACATGACGGTATGAGACACTGTGACATCCTAGAGCATGACGGTATGAGACACTGTGACATCCTAGAATATGACGGTATGAGACACTGTGACATCCTAGAATATGACGGTATGAGACACTGTGACATCCTAGAACATGACGGTATGAGACACTGTGACATCCTAGAATATGACGGTATGAGACATGTGACATCCTAGACATGACGGTTGAGACATGGACATCTAGAAATGACGGTATGAGACACTGTGACATCCTAGAATATGACGGTATGAGACACTGTGACATCCTAGAATATGACGGTATGAGACATTGTGACATCGTAGAATATGACGGTATGAGACATTGTGACATCGTAGAACATGACGGTACGAGACACTGTGACATCCTAGAATATGACGGTATGAGACATTGTGACATCGTAGAATATGACGGTATGAGACACTGTGACATCCTAGAATATGACGGTATGAGACATTGTGACATCGTAGAATATGACGGTATGAGACACTGTGACATCCTAGAATATGACGGTGTGAGACACTGTGACATCCTAGAATATGACGGTATGAGACATTATGACATCCTAGAATATGACGGTATGAGACATTGTGACATCCTAGACATGACGGTGTGAGACACTGGGACATCCTAGAACATGACGGTACGAGACACTGTGACATCCTAGAACATGACGGTACGAGACACTGTGACATCCTAGAATATGACGGTATGAGACATTGTGACATCGTAGAATATGACGGTATGAGACACTGTGACATCCTAGAATATGACGGTATGAGACACTGTGACATCCTAGAATATGACGGTATGAGACACTGTGACATCCTAGAATATGACGGTATGAGACATTGTGACATCCTAGAAATGACGGTATGAGACACTGTGACATCCTAGAATATGACGGTATGAGACATTGTGACATCCTAGAACATGACGGTATGAGACACTGTGACATCCTAGAATATGACGGTATGAGACATTGTGACATCCTAGAACATGACGGTATGAGACACTGTGACATCCTAGAACATGACGGTATGAGACACTGTGACATCCTAGAATATGACGGTATGAGACACTGTGACATCCTAGAATATGACGGTATGAGACACTGTGACATCCTAGACATGACGGTATGAGACACTGTGACATCCTAGAATATGACGGTATGAGACATTGTGACATCCTAGACATGACGGTGTGAGACACTGGGACATCCTAGAACATGACGGTATGAGACACTGTGACATCCTAGAACATGACGGTATGAGACACTGTGACATCCTAGAATATGACGGTATGAGACATTGTGACATCCTAGACATGACGGTGTGAGACACTGTGACATCCTAGAACATGACGGTATGAGACACTGTGACATCTAGAACATGACGGTATGAGACACTGTGACATCATAGAACATGACGGTATGAGACACTGTGACATCCTAGAACATGACGGTATGAGACACTGTGACATCCTAGAACATGACGGTATGAGACACTGTGACATCCTAGACATGACGGTATGAGACACTGTGACATCATAGAACATGACGGTATGAGACACTGTGACATCCTAGAACATGACGGTATGAGACACTGTGACATCCTAGACATGACGGTATGAGACACTGTGACATCCTAGAACATGACGGTATGAGACACTGTGACATCCTAGAGCATGACGGTATGAGACACTGTGACATCCTAGAACATGACGGTATGAGACACTGTGACATCATAGACATGACGGTATGAGACACTGTGACATCCTAGAACATGACGGTATGAGACACTGTGACATCCTAGACATGACGGTATGAGACACTGTGACATCCTAGACATGACGGTATGAGACACTGTGACATCATAGAACATGACGGTATGAGACACTGTGACATCCTAGAACATGACGGTATGAGACACTGTGACATCCTAGAGCATGACGGTATGAGACACTGTGACATCATAGAGTATGACGGTATGAGACACTGTGACATCCTAGAACATGACGGTATGAGACACTGTGACATCCTAGAACATGACGGTATGAGACACTGTGACATCCTAGACATGACGGTATGAGACACTGTGACATCGTAGAACATGACGGTATGAGACACTGTGACATCCTAGACATGACGGTATGAGACACTGTGACCTCATAGAGCATGACGGTATGAGACACTGTGACATCGTAGAACATGACGGTATGAGACACTGTGACATCCTAGACATGACAGTATGAGACACTGTGACCTCATAGAACATGACGGTATGAGACACTGTGACCTCATAGAACATGACGGCATGAGACACTGTTAAATCCTAGAACATGACGGCATGAGACACTGTTATGTCCTAGAACATGACGGCATGAGACACTGTTATGTCCTAGAACATGACGGTATGAGACACTGTGACATCCTAGAACATGACTGTATGAGACGATTTAAACCGACCGGAAGATTGTCTGAGTGTTCATTTTACAATATAACTGTATAGAATTTCCATTATTATTATTATTATTATTATTACTATTACTATTACTATTACTATTACTATTACTATTACTATTACTATCTACTACCACTACCACTACCACTACCACTACCACTACCACTACCACTACCACTACCACTACCACTACCACTACCACTACCACTACCACTACTATTACTATTACTATTACTAATATTATTATTATTATCATCATCATCATCATCATCATGTGTTCATGACATCACTAACAACAGATGCGTGAGAAACGGATGGTCGATTTTTCCAGAAGTCACACGATGCGTCGATCGATTGGCGTGAATCACGTGACCGCAGGCGGGAATGAAACGTCGATGACAACTCCTCAATAGGTCGTCTCATCGTGACTGTGCGATTTTTGTTGACGTCATGACTATTAAGTTCGTTTTATTGTGGTTCATTCGCTGACATTTCCCTGACAGCAGTCGCCATAGAGCTAGGCGTTGTCTCTGTTGTACCATTAACGTAATCTCCACCAGGACTGCTGTGAAATCACGCTTATCATCATTGTCACGACCACGACGTCTATTGTTACCACTATTGCCATGACAGTATCGCCCATCATCATTGCCATGACAACCACGCCCATCACGTTCGTATGTGTCACGTAAACCACGCCTATCAAAACCACAACTGACATGATACATCCACGCAGGCACGCACGCACGCATATAAACAAAAACAAACAATCAAACAAACGATCTATACATCTCATATGCACCCATTCACATTGACGCGCACACAACTAAATAAACAACACGCGCGCGCACTCACACATACGCATGTACACATGCGCGCATACAAACAAACATACACACATACACCACCATCACCACCACCACCACCATCTTTCACAAAAACCGTCCCCACCCACTACAACCGCGACCACATATCCATCACCACCAAATCCATCTACACTGACGTCACAGTTCCTCCCTCCGGCCTTGTCACCTGTGAGCCTCGCACCAACAAGCAACAACGCATCCTTGGGCATGTATTCGCCCCGGACTCGTCTCTCTAATTGCAACTGTCCTTGCAGTCGCGAGTCACACGTCACAAGCATGGCTCCCAGCACCTGTTTGAGCAGAGCGAGCGAGGAGACAGTCGCCGCGTCTGCGTGCGTTAACAAGCTTCGGAGTCATTGCCTGCAGCGCGGTCATCAATAACAAACACGACGTCGTGTTTACCTGTGTTCGCGCAAAGGCGGATTACTCGCCGGGAGGCAGGGAGACGCGCCGACTTAATAGTGGCGGTGTCGTCTTCGGCATGGTTCCGATGTTTCGCGTGTACGCATGCGCATGTATTGAAATGTTTCTCGCCAGTTCTGTGTAGATTATGAGTCGGAAATGACAAATGGTCAAGCTCAAATGCGTGCACCAGAAATGTTGTCCTGAAAACGTAGTGTGTGTGTGTGTGTGTGTGTGTGTGTGTGTGTGTGTGTGTGTGTGTGTGTGTGTGTGTGTGTGCGTGCGTGCGTGCGTGCGTGCGTGCGTGCGTGCGTGCGTGCGTGTGTGCGTGTGCGTGTGCGTGTGCGTGTGCGTGTGCGTGTGCGTGTGCGTGTGCGTGTGCGTGTGCGTGTGCGCGTGCGCGTGCATGTGCCTGTGTGCATGTGTGCATTCCCAACGACAAATCACACCTAAAACACTTTAGGTTATTCGCGTCAAGGCATCTAATGTAACTTGCTGTCTCTCTGCTCTCTCCAGGAAGACAGTCGTTAGTTACTAGATTCTCTATCCCTAGTTTATAAAACAAAAACAGTCACCATCACCAGTTGTGTATTGAAATATTTGGCCCGCATAACAATTACTGGAAAATGTAGACCCCGCCTAAAAACCGTTAGTAGTAGCATTCATTTCTGCCTTGGAAATGCTGCGGACAGACTTAGTATAGGTAATAGGTATATCCTCCACTGTCTTCCAACTGGTATTCATTTACACAACTGAATGAGCTGACGCAGCGTGAAATGAACGCAACTGCACAAGTTTCATGACGGCAGCGCGCGGATTGTTTAGTGACTGTCCAATTTCCTGATTACTACCAGTACTCACAGTCGTTCGGATCAGTGAAAACTTAGAACCATCTGCACCGTGTGCATCGTTGAAGAACCTCCTGGCAGCCCGTCGCTCTGATCAACTGTATGAAAGAGTACCTGACTATAGACAGTGGTGAATATTTGTGTACGAATAGTCTTCGCGCATTAATTATAGTGTGGCAGGATGC
>JAODUO010000017.1:600000-682500 GCA_025642075.2 Ridgeia piscesae | reverse complement strand
TCGTCGCTGTGACGGCGCGGTGAGGCGATTGATTGACGCCCCTGTAGCTGCCTCACCGACCACAGACCGACCGCGGCAGCGGGTCGTGTAGCAGCGTCCTCGCTGGCGTCACGGAGACGTGTGTCTCACTGCCTGTAAGAGAGGTAGGGAGTGAGGGAGGGAGATAGGGAGGCAGGAAGGTAATGACGGAGGAAGGGCTGAGTGTATGAGTGAGTGAGTGAGTGAGTGAGTGAGTGAGTGAGTGAGTGAGTGAGTGAGTGAGTGAGTGAGTGGTGAGTGAGTGAGTGAGTGAGTGAGTGAGTGAGTGAGTGAGTGAGTGAGTGAGTGAGTGAGTGAGTGAGTGAGTGAGTGAGTGAGTGAGTGAGTGAGTGAGTGAGTGAGTGAGTGAGTGAGTGAGTGAGTGAGTGAGTGAGTGAGTGAGTGAGTGAGTGGTGGTGGTGAGTGGTGGTGGTGGTGAGTGGTGAGTGAGTGAGTGAGTGAGTGAGTGAGTGAGTGAGTGAGTGAGTGAGTGAGTGGTGAGTGAGTGAGTGAGTGAGTGAGTGAGTGAGTGAGTGAGTGAGTGAGTGAGTGAGTGAGTGAGTGAGTGAGTGAGTGTACCTAAGGAATCCCTTCAACAGTCGCTATCACATAAGCCACTAAAATAATTGTAATTATAATGAAACGGCATTTTTTGATAATATAAAATCTTTGTAATACACACAATTTTTTTTAATGTAACTATTTTAGTAACTCTCTACCTTCACTACATTAAAATTATGTTTTATAAACACCTATTACCCTTATCATATATAACACAATAATTCGTTTTGTGTCTCAAGTAACTCCATGTGCGCGGAGTTTCTGGTTTGGACTCCGCGTATGTTATCCGTATATGGCCTGGTTACCAGTGTTTGATAAAACATATTTCTAATGAAAAAAGGCATACAATTACAATGAAATAATTATTACCAGGATTGTGTACATTACAAAGAGTTTATAGTTCTCACAGAAATCCTTTTCATTATAATTTTGGACACAAAAGAATCCCTTTCGGGTAAGTCCTACCGGATAATCTATTTAAATCTTAACAGGAGTCACCGACCCATTTCGTACACATTACTTGGCATGTGTATTTGTATTTTCTGTGGATTCTACTGGGGTCTAAACCAACTTTCGTGTTCTTATTCTTTTGTTTTGTTTCCGGTGATTTATTACATGTCCTGGATTCATATCTCGCCAGTTTAATTTGAACGTAAAATACGACGTATTATTTAATGTGGACATCAGCTGCTGAACTAACGACATTTCACTAACCGTGTTTTCTCGATGCTTCTTACAACTCGGTTCCCAAGGATTCAATATTCAAGTTGCCTTATCGCTGTTATTCTTCTGTGCCGTCGAATTAAATCAGCATCTGTCACGGTAAAGATTCCTTGTGGTTACGCAGAACAATGACAACGAAAAACCGGATGTGACGTACCTAAACGTGGCGGCATTTTTCATTACGTCATAGATTTATGCGGTACGTTTAAAGTGGGACGTTAACTAATTCAGCTTATAAACACGCGTTGCTAAGATGGAAACCATGATGCTTTTTTTGATTTATATCTTGTTGTCAGGTAAGTTTTGGTAAGCTGATTAGGGAGGCTGAAGCTCACCAAATCCTTCCAACGGTATCCCTTCAAACTCATCAGTAACCACTAACTGAATCCCATTAACGCTCAACAAAATCCTCCATATGTATGCACTTTGAGAGTTACCAGTTACACCTATTTCCGGCCGACCAAACCACGATCTGCTTACAATTGCTAAAATATCGGGGGCTAAGCTTATCTATATCTCCCCACTTACTATATCAGAGGGTTAACCCCCAAGCCACACATCATGCGTGTCTCTATCTGTATCTGTATTTGTAACTGGCAAAATGTCCTAGGGACACATCACGCCAGTGCGTATGGTGGGTCGTCTGACTTAATTGTTAAAATGTTGGAATAAATTATTTTGAAATGAGTTTAGTGATTTACTTGAGACAGTGTTTGGGAGAGACTGTTTCCAAATATGTTTACAGAGTATCTAATTTGCAAGAACTGACTGTCATGTTTACGTGAGGATCTAGTGTTGTGTTGGATATAGTGATCTAGCGGGATATCTATAAGGTATTATTATTAATTTATTCAGTCTCCGTTGCCGGAGAAGAAATATTACATACATATTCATACGTACATTCACATATAAAAGACACTCGGTAAAGAATAAAAACTTGATAAAATAAGATAAATAGCAACAATACAACCGTGGCATGATATAACATATAAAACTCAGTTTATATTGTGTATATCAGTTAAAATAAAGAGACGCGTAATATATTAGAGTGCAGTGGTTAACAGATGAACTACAAGATGTTCATGTGAATATGGCTTGGTAAAATTGTCAGTAAATAAAAGGTGTCTAATCGAGTCAACAAGACCATCATTGTTAGTCACACTAGTTTTGGGTACATGTTGAGAATTAAAGGCTCGTTTAGTTGATGACTCGCCCATAGATACCACCCTATCCAGCAGGGTTCCAGGTACCGTTTTACCATAAAATATAAAACGAGACAATAAGTGCTGCATCAGTCGACGCGCTGGACTTTCAACTTTAAATATTCTATTATACAAGGATAACACATTTCTATCTACAATATCATCGATCTTTTCAATATTTAGTGCTTTAAGTAAGGCGGTGTTGTGTGATAATTTACTTAATCCAAGATTTTGTTTAATTAATCTACCCCTGTACAGATACAAGTCGACGCATTTGGATGGCGGTGCTGCTCAAGCATTCTAAACCGTATGTTAACGTTGGTTGACATTATATATTATGCTAAGTCTATTCATTTTTCTTCTTGTTTGGAGGGTGTCCCACTGGAGGTCTTTAAGAAGTTGGGTTACTGTTCCTGGTTCTCTAGAATACTTTTGTGTACAAAATCTGGCAGCTCATTTTAGGATTTGTTCTCCCTCTAGTTTATGTTAATGCACAGCGGCGCGATTGGTGTTATAAAGTTTATTCATTTCACTTGCAGCCAAACCGCTGAATTGTACAATAAGAACATTATGGTTGATAACAAATTCATTAATGTATATTAGTAAAACTATTTATGAAAGCATAACAATATATGAGAGAGTTACTAATTAGAATGTCTAATAAAATTAAAACGATAAAAATGTCGGATAGTAAAACTGTTAATGTTCTCTAATATGAATATATACATTTAGATAAATTAAAGCATAACAATAAAAATATTTAGCAAAATATATTATTATAAATGGAACATACAACATGACTAAAAATTACAACTCGTTAAATTAGTATAAAATAGGTCAATTGAATAAAAACATTCACAGTTCTAAGCCAGTAACGTTCGTCTGTAAATAGGGAAGTCAATTATACAGTCCATACGGCACAAGAGTTCTTGAAGCGATTGTTCTTACAGCGAGGAACACCGTAAGCGCGAACGTTACGAAGAGAGTAGTTACATGTCCAGGGGGCGGCAGGAGATGGTGCAGCTTGTGGTTGGTTTGCCATCGTCTTATGCACTCCGCTACTATGGTCTGGGCAAATGTATTTTGAAGAAAAACACAGTTAATATACAGTAATAAAAACAAATGAAACAGTGAGTGAATTACGCGATTATATGCCCCCGAGCTGACGCTACCAGACGAAAATATTATTAACTTACGTGATGTTTGTCCAAACACTAATGCAATTGTAAAATATTGTGAATACTCATGCTTGGCCGCCTAAATAAAAGGTAGAATCTGTTGTTATTAAACAGATTGTACATACTATGTTTTGTGAAATAGCTTAAAGCAGTAGCAGACAGAGACTCCGACTCACACCGACTTTTATTTAGTCAAAATTGAAAACAAAAAACTGTTTAGGTTTTTCGAGTTACTACGTATTCTTGTCCGACGTTTTTGCAGTATAACATTTTTAAAGAACAAGTATTTCTATTTTGAATTATGTTACAAAGTCATAACTTACTATCACTGATCCAAGTGTGCTCTTCTTTGTGACAGATTCTTTTGCGTTTTACTCTCAGCTTAAGTGTTTTATTTCACAGGACGATGTCCATTTAAAGCTGCTTTAGAAAGACGCGTTCTTCTATTCGATGAGTGTCCGTTGTTGCAGTGCCCTTGGCCCGAGCTGTCCACCCCGTGAATGTCGCCGCTAAGTTGGGAGAGACGGTCACTCTACAATGTTCCGATTTTGCCGCCAACTACGTGCAGGTTTGTGATGACGATTATGGTGATGATGAAATAACAATAATAATATAGTAACAGTAGTTACAATAATAATTAAACTTTCGACAATCAATAAGTGAGCATGTCCATACAATTATTGTCTGATAGTTGCATCTAGAGTTTGTTCAACAGGTTGCTAACAGTTACCTAACATGTATGTGTTTTCCTTACACATGGATACGTAAAGTTTGTATTACGTTCTTTTCTTTTTTTTGGTAATAACTATAATTATGATATCATTTATAATGTGTACACGATTTTACAACAACAACAATAACAACAACAACGTACGGAAAACCTGCACCATTGCCGTGATGTGTGTACCCGTGTAACGTTGCAGTGGCTGGAACACGTGACCAGCAACTCGGGTCACGTGATCTCCACGAACGGCCTTGTCAAGCATTCAACCAGAGCCGACAGGTACAGCATTAGCCGCCAGGTGAGGGGTCAATATGACCTCGTCATTCGCCATGTGACGTACGATGATGCCGGTCGCTATACATGCTCCGTGATCGATTCGCGCGAGCAAAGATCGGCATACCTCGTTGTGTTGGGTAAAGAATGTTGTTTTTGAAAGAGAAATAACTAATTAGTCGGCCAATGGTATGATTATGAGTTTTCACGTAATTGTATTTGTAGTCACTGGCAGCACCACAAGTATAATTTCATAATAACAACAACAATGCAATACTTTGTCAGTGCACAAACATCACTTTCAAAATGCACACAATAGCAAAAGCGTTTGAGATAACTATATGTGGATTTCTTTAAATGCGCATGCGCTCGCGAAACAAACTGTTGAATTACAGATGTATAACGTCATGTAACCATTTTGTTTCTGCACATAAAACCACCTGATTCAGTCATAATGCCGAACGGCATGCTTTCGATTCCGTTGCAGGAAGTGACCCGTCATGCACTGTGCTTTCCGACAACAGCACTGTTGCAGAAGGTGACATGGTAACGTACCGCTGCGCGGTCACGTACAGCGGTGACTGGGAGCCTGTCATGACGTGGAATGGCCCGAACGGCCACACCCTAGCGACCAGTTTCGAAACTACGCCGTCACCTGGCGGACAAGGCGAGAACGTAGTAACCTATATCCTGCGGATGCCGGCTCGTGTTTCAGCCGATGGCGTACCCGTCACCTACTTTTGTCGAACGTACTTCGCCCTACCCGGGCCTAACACGTCAACAACTTTAGTTGACGACAACGTGCAAATCTCCTACGCCGACGCTCCGCCCACTTATCAGTTTGCGGTCGTGACACCTCTTATGGATATACTTTGTGAGTGCACGTCTTTCCAAATAGCGGAACCTCTCGATTACGAACAGAAGTGAATAGAATGAAAAAACTTTACAAAAGTAACCATGTTAGCGAGATAGGTTGGCGTACTGTACATAAACAATTGTAACAGGTGACCTTTATTGTGAGACAGCGGTATTATTGAGGTGACCGTAATGCCAAAGTTGTAACACAGAGGCAACGTTTTGATTATCATCACAGCCTAATACACATGCAATTTGTAAAAGTAGTTGAGATTTTTATTTATAGCGTTTGCCAAGCAAATGCAGTCATTCATGTACGCACGCAGGTATATTAGCACTACCTTCCGTACACATACGCACACAAACAGACACATATACACACGCTCACACACACGCACGCACGCACGCACGCACGCACGCACACGCACACGCACACACACACACACACACACACACACACACACACACACACACACACACACACACGTACAATTCGGATCACACAGCGAGTGTATCTGCGTGTTGTACAGATCCAGTGCGCAACTTTCGCATCCTGTATCCTAAGGACGTATACATGACTGGAGACGTCGTCTCCCTCGTTGCCGACGGTTCTCCCATTCCTTCCATCGCCTGGACCAATCCCGTCACCAACCGCACGGTGCACGTAGGCAACAACCTACCTCTTGAGCCCGGCAACACCGGAGTACTGTCCTACCGCTGCGTGGCTACCAACGTCGTCCGGGGACACAAGTACAACGAGACCCTTATGGTCAATGCTGTTGTCGTAGGTAACTAGGACATGACATTGCGACATAACATAGCATAACATAACATAACATAACATAACATAACATAACATAACATAACATAACATAACATAACATAACATAACATAACATAACATAACATAACATAACATAACATAACATAACAACATTGGGGCATGGCGATTTATTTCAAGACAACGCAAAAGACACACCCTTCATAATTGCATACGCTCGATGTATTTAGGAGCGTCGTAAACATAAGATAATATAAATTAAAAAAGGAAAGACGAATAAATTGCAGTGATACATTGATGTATGTCTATGTCCTCAAGTAAAGGAGTTACTAAATAATTACAGGGTTAATACAGTCAGGATGCCAATGATTTTCTGCTGAAGAGGAATGGTTTCAACTTATTACAGCTGGTTATGTTATACACAAATATACACGTTTCGAGACACACCTGAAAATGTATACAAGGAGCAGCATTGTTCCATAATGTGTGTTCATTGTGGAGTACCAAACAACTTTTTATTTCAAATGGATCCCTTCACCCATCCACCCACATGCAATTTGTCATTGAATAGTTCCCATATTTAATGGGGATATGCTAGGTAAGAAAGATAGGTTATTAAATTAAAGTAGGAACTGGTAATAACCCTAAGCCTTAATCGGCGTACCTTTGTTAACTGTTATCCATAAAAGATGAAGCGTCGAGATAAAAACATCACAAATCACTATTTAGAAAACAATTATTAGACTGTACGTTGTCTTAGTTGCTGCTACTAATCTAACGATCGTCATGTTTGGCTTTGGTGTTGTGATTAATGTTATGTTTGCTATCTCAAGAGGCGATGGGTCTATGACTGTAGGATTGTGCTGACTGTTTTTGGAACAAATGGGCGTATGGTGTTTCTTGGTCTTGGTGCTTCAATCTGTTTAAATTAATCTGTTTAAAGTAATTTTAATTCGATTTAATATGCTATGTAGCATTCAGTACTGTGTGTGGATGTTTCTTTCTAACCAAGCAATCGCCCAATCGTACCATACACTTAGCTGTGTAGGTGTCGAACAATATTACATTAACGTTATTCCCACTTAATCTGCACGCATCTCCGTAGGAGCTTTGCTACTGTTAGCTACTATCACGTGACGTATCTTGCTGGGGAGACCGGGGCTAGTTGTAACAACAACAACACATTTCAAATTTGCGGGCAGGGTTTTTTAACCGATCGAAACTTTTGTCATCCCAATGGGTACCCACATATCTCCCGCAGATAATTGATACATAATTAAATGCCTGCCTTATTACATATTTGTGGCATAATAAGTTATATGAGGTGTCCTAAAGTGTTACAAGTTACCCCGGTACGGTAGTACTTCTGTTCTTTTAAAATGGCGCAACTTAACATGCTATTGTCTTGCAGAATAATTTGCATTACCAGTTTTGTCTGCAAGCCCCTTACAACTAGCCCCGGTCTCCCCTACTACGTGAAGTATCTTGCTACTATGTGACGTGTCTCGCTACTATATGTCTATCACATAACTCTCATATTCACTGCCATGTTGCTAGAGTACAAAGAAGAATTGTCCTCCAGTGACGTCAACGGAAGTGAGCTCAAAGGAAATGACGTCATTGAAATCGCAAAAGAGGCTAAACTTGGTACCGCTTCAGTGTTCTCAACACACCCTTTGCGCACTCTCGAACATAATAATTATGATATATTTATTATCACGCTAACTTTGGGGTTAGCACGATGGAATCTCTTCCCGGGTGGCTGCTAAACGCCTCTTTCTGTGTCAGTTCGCATTCTTGAACCATTAGTCTCTAATCCACTATTTGTTGATGTATTCCTTAAAATGTGTATATGTTTGCTATTCTATATTATATCGGGGAATGTGTAAAATTACCGGTGAGCCAGCCAAAATAAAACAACGGTGATAACTGACACCGCTTGTTCGTTCGTCCATGTTTTTGTAGTGATTATTGATTTATATAAACACATTTGCATGTGCATATTTCGAAATGATCGATTTCAGTTTATGTCAGATGGCCATAAATGTTTTGCCTGAAAAGAATGCATCGCGTTTATTTTCTGATGCCTGAAGAGGAGCCAACACGTGGTCGTAGAACACTCGTGTGTGTGAGTGTGTGTGTATGTGTGTGTTGGTGTATGTGTGTGTGTGTGTGTGTGTGTGTGTGTGTGTGTGTGTGTGTGTGTGTGTGTGTGTGTGTGTGTGTGTGTGTGTGTGTGTGTGTGTGTGTGTGTGTGTGTGTGTGTGGTGTGTGTGTGTGTGTGTGTGTGTGTGTGTGTGTGTGTGTGTTCTTGCGACGGGGCACGCGCGCGCGCGACATTCGATGTGCCAGGTTTACCAAAAGCTAATTGGTCAATTCTATCACACGGCAATCTGTGAAATTACCCGATCTTCACATTCGATTTGATAACAAACGAGGCAATAGTCGTTCAAATATGTAGTGTTACAGAAACACGTGACCAACACAGAATGTTGAGCGACTGTCAACTGTTGCAGAGACGATCTTCCACATGCACAGCACCTATTTGGTTGGAGCTGTGTTCGCGTGTGTCGTCACCGTCTTATTGGCGCCCATCATAGCTTGTGTCATCTGCACGGACCGGCAGGACAACACCCCAACCGGTCAGTTGTGCTTTCAGCCACTCTGGTGGCGGTTTCTCCAAAATGATAGTGCCTACCCTCTGCAGTGGCGCGGTAGCGCAGTGGTTATAGCTTCGGACTCTCGACTAAGCTGCCGTATTAAATGTTGGGCAAGTTTTTTTTAATGACTACCTGGCTATAGACAGTGGGGTGTTTGTGTGCGAATAGTGTTCGCGCCTTATTCGCAGTGTGACTGGAGAGATAAGTCGAGGTATGTCCGGGAGTAAAGTGTAAAGCGATTTTAATAGTCCTGCGCTGTATAATTAGGATTATCTATTTTAACCTTTTTATCCTTTTGCTATTCAACTGCTGCGTCATCTGTCACTTGTCCACCACATGCACGATTGTTTTATGTGTAGATGTACTTAGTGTGAATAGGTTGTCATTAGTCTAAGTAATGTGTATAGTGTGTATTATTTTCAAAGAAAGTTTATTACAAAGGTTATTACGCGCAGACGAACTCAGATGTCACGGAGAATAAATATTAGATTTTGACATTGGGGGGATATCTAGTTGGTCTACGCAAACATTTATGGAAGAGTTTTGGGTAACATAAAATAACTTACACTAAGTCATAATTTTCCAATAGTTTGTATATATTTATTTTATCAACACGTGGCTACTAGATAATTATTTTACATTCGTTTCAGAGTCTACTATCGTTCGAATGTGAGACAAATAATTGTATCAATATTCAATAGTCTAAGAACTAGGCGACGCGACACTAGTTCTGAACCTGACTGCAAAAGGTATTTTAATTAAATCGAGTGCTACGTCACAGCTTTTGCGGTCTAATGAAATGTCAAACCACAGCCTTGGTCAAAGTCTGATCTGCGGTTCGACTTGACGTACCTGCGCGTGAAATAGATGTTCGGCGTATGCACAATAATATGCACTATTTCGGACTTAAATAATTTTACTAACCGAAAAGTAACAATGTAATGATTCAGTTCAACATCTTAGTGATACAAACGCATAAAATGAGTTTTCAATACATATATCAGTTCGTCTGGCGACTTTGTAAGACCCACCGTTTCCGGTTGACAATGTAGCGTTGCCGCAATGGATTGTGCAGTGAAATGAAATGTGTTTTTATTGGACCCCCCAGAATTAGTCTTAGGTCTGTCTGTTTTCTGTGTTAGCAGCGAAAGTTCTAAATAGCATATGTGGTTTTCAACATCAATTTCCAACTACAACGGACTTTCATTTATTTGATATCGGTGTTGAACATAGACCTGTACGCTGAGCAGTTAGATGACAGTGTTTTGTTAAACGCCAACGCGATATTAGCTAGGTAGTGTAGCACACCAGAATATACCTAAATATATCCTAGACATGTATCAGTAAAATATATTGATTTATGGTAACTAGTAGCCTAAATGCCAAGTAGGATACCACATAGGCTTAGTCTACTGGTTAAAGGACATGCGGCAAATTCGTTATGCAGACCAACAATGAATTGAAACTAATATTCTCCGGTCTTTGGCTTTGAATACTGCATTACTTTTAGGCACGTATTGTCTATTTCATAGCACAAATAGTCTCTAATATAACATGGCTACTGAAAATAAAAGATGGCGCGCACGTTGGCTTTATTTTTTGTTTCCGTTTCATTCGCTAGTGGGCGTCCCGCACCAGACGTATGCATGTTGGTTATAGCAGTTAGCTTTAACTGTTGCGCTCTCAGATCGGTCTCGTCTCACCTACCCATTGCTAACGCTGTGTTGCGACGGCACTAGCCAAAATAACGGTATGTGTGAGAAGGGTAGTTTCCTAATTGCATGGCTATCCAACGTGGGCGTGCGTGCATGCGTGCGTTTGTGCGTGCGTGTATACATGTATGCGTGCTTCTGTGTATATTTATATGCGAGTTAAACCATCACCCAAACGTTACGTCATGTGCTAGCCTTCTGCTACCCCACTACTCGGAGACACCACAGACGCGGCACATGGGACAAAAGGCGTAGCTGCCCCTGTAATTGTGCTGGTGGTAAACACGTGATTCTGGAAATCACAAACCACTCCGACGCGGCTGCAAAAGACGAAACAACCGAGGATGAATTTATGGCGCGTGGAGGCAAACTGTTTTTCAACAGCACCCTCTCCCACCCACCCGCCTTCCCACTTCATGATCTGAAGCTCCGGTTCTCAGTCCTCACCAACACACAAGAAAATATTGTTTTCTTTCCCGCGCCAGTTGGAGACAAAACCTTTTCTCCAGTCATTTATCAGAGTACGCCTGGCATGTCTCCCGACTATAGTTGGCCACGATTCCATAACACCTGTCTGAGTTTGCAACTTACGATGATTCCACCTGCAACGTGTACCTTACGTCGTAGGACTGATCCCAACTGCAACTTGTGTATGTCGTAACAAACTGTTGCTGACGCTTCACCCACAATCCGTGATTCATTTGTAACTTACGGTAACTGGGGTGTTCGCGCCGGACTTGAGCGACGACGCATGCACTGTTGCGACCGAAGGCAAAGGTTAATCTCGAAGAGGTTTGTTGTTTCAGAAAAACTGAAGGCGGAAATTGGGCGTCTTAGAAACATGCAGGCGGGACAACGTCATAAGTCCCGGCGGCTGCACTTCCCACTGCATTACTACAAGAGGAAACTGGAAGGGTCGAAGTGGCACGACGTCCATGACAAACTACTGTACTACCACAATCAGGTGGGCTGTGTTCAAGGTCACACGGGACCCAGAGGGTTAAAATGCCACTGATATTTAAACCCTAAAATACTAAAAAGCAGTTTAACGACGACACGCACGGTTTACACCAGACATGGCATCTATGAGAAAACTATTTGGTGTGCGCGCGCGCGCGCGCGCGCGCTTCGTGGCCAGAGTTTGAGGTAGCGTACGAAAATAATGTTTGCTGGTCACCGTACACATACCCGCCGTAATTTTATGTTTGAAACCGATCCTAAAGCTCGTCCGTCTATGACCTCGCCACGGGAACTTTTAACTTAAATAAGTCACACCATCAATCAAACTTGGTACAAGCTGAGCATCTCGTCACGTTGACATATCAGGTCAGGAGGGCTTACATCAAAGCGGGGATATCTTTACATTGGTGGCGCTACACACAACCCATTTTACTAAACCAGTTAGTACATACTTAATTATTCCTGCACTATAGGGTTATCATGTCTCCGCAAGGAAATATACGAAACGCCCTCCCCCGTTATAAAGGGTGCAATAGTTATCTCACAAATACGTAATATTCGGTTTTTTCGGGTGGGTTGAAACCCTATTCTGCCCCTAGCCCGCTCATCGGAAGATACTGAGAATTTGGCGCACGTTAAATATCCCATTCGTCTGTCCAAATAAAGTTCACGTAAACATATTTTTGTCTCGCCTGTCAGTTGCAGCTGCAGTACGATGAGCTACGGCCGGAACCGCTGATGAAGCGACGACCATCTACGCCGTCTCTCGAAGACACCTCTACCACTAACCTGCTGTTAGACCGAGACCACGGGGACTACGCGTGACGTGCACGCTGACACGTCCGCCACGCGCCTGCACGCCCGACTAGTTTAAACTGAAAACCGTGTAATTGTAGTTTCAAGCGCCCTCCTGTACAACACTGTAGTGGAGTCATGCTCGTGACCGTTTTTGCATAATTAAAAAATCCATACGAGATCCGCAATTTCACTGTTGTAGTTTGCCTGTTGAAATTCGACTCCAAAATCGATGCAAACCGACACGCAACGCGTGGTGCTAACAACACATTTCCGTCGACTTCCGTATTCCGAGATAAGAGTTATGAATATTTACGACGTCTCTGAATCAGCATCAGCAGTAGCCAAACTAACAAATAAGTCTATTGTATATTGAAAGCAGCGAATTTGTCATAATATTGCGATCCTTGAATGACAGTCTGATTGCATTAGTCAATGTCAAATACGTCGTAAAATAGGGCCGCGACCAGCGAGACAATTATTCAGAAAACATACACGCACGCACACACACACACCGTGACATGAACACATTACAATAACACGTGATAAAATACTTATATCGAATACAGATCAGTAAGAACAAATGTTTTTAACAAACTGATACACTAGGACATTCTTTTTTAAATGCATTAAATATAATAATTTAAGATGAACAGCCCCAGAAGTGCTAAAAAAAAGCAGTAAAACACAAACAGTTCAACCAAGGAAAGCAAATCAAAATGTACTCATCGACTAACTATAATAACGCTTGGTGAATTATACATATTCATAAAACAACACAAATGGACCCATACGCAAACGGACACACACACGTGGACTAACAGACACGGCACATTCAGGAAAAATGACTGCTACAAATAAGTCATAATATAACGACAAAACTTCGTTCAAGGGTGTACACTGAAGTAGATGTCTGGAGCCTCAGGGGTCACTTGGACGACATATCACCCTGCTACTCTACCACGCTACCTGTCACCTTGGACTTCCACTGTCTACATGCTGTCTGGTGTACAAAATGTCAACCACACTGACGCCATTTCTAGGACTTTATTATTATCATAGTAATATACACTTTACATATAAGCCTCACTGTAACCTTGACACAATTGTTATATGCTGGCCGCAGCCACGGAATTATATAACTTTTTGAGTTATCGCACACAAGTGTTGCGCACCTAGCTCCCAGCAGTGCGACACAGCCATGCCACCTGGTTGCAAAATCTTGTAACTAAAATCACATCGAGCTGTAGCAGACGCAGTTGACATTATACAAGGACCTCCTTGATACCTGCTTATGTGTGCAGTAGATTAACTTTCAAATATATAAATTCATCCTCATATAGCTCTGCACTGCCAATAGTCATCCTCAGTGTCATCCAGGTACATTGTCTTGTCAACACATACAAGTCTGCCTGAGGCTGTTATCCTATCATAATGTTGCAATTCAAGTTAAAGAAATTTGGGTTTGGCCAATGGTAGATAACGTTACATGTAATGTTTGTAAAGCAAAATAACGAATAGGTCATACTAGATGTCTTCAACAGTCTGTGACCTAAGCTTGAGTTTAAACACTGCTGGTTGATAGGACATTCAACTATGTCAACTCTGTGGTTCACTGTACAACATAAAGAACATCTGTATTCTTCTAAAAACTTTCCTCCCTCACACTTCGGACATGGCTTTTGTTATTACTATGCGATATTAAAAACATTGTCATCACAACACTGGACAAATCTTCAAGCCTTCCTGCGACATAAAGGATGACTTTTGTATTTTTTAATTCGAGAATGTTCTGTGGCAAACTTACAAATTCAACAAAACAAACGTGGTATGTAGACACCTGAAATCCATTATCAAAGTCGCATCTATATATTGGATCCATGAAATCTAAGTTAGTAAATTTATGTACATTAGAATTTAGTTTTCCAACCTCAATTTGCATCACTATAGAGCAACAGTTTTTTTTCAACACAATATGTCAGCAATAATCTGCACATTTCCACCACCAAAGCTGTTCAGAGGCAAATAAGAATAAGTTGAGCTTCTTGAAAACCAGACAAATTAAAAACTGTGCAGTAAGTAGAAAGCTCTGTACATGTGATAATTGACACAATGGGTCATCTACAAATGATATACACAGGAGTGAGAAACAAAGTACGCCAAATATTGCATGTACTTAGATGACAAGGTTACTGAAACCGGATGTAAGCTCATTTCAAACACCAGATTTCATTGAGCAGGGGTCAGACCTGATACATACGTTATGTGTACAACTGGTCATCTGACCATACCTTTGGAGATACATAATATGTAGACAGTCCCCAACCAGGTGACGGCCATCCTAAATGGTGGGTGACATGGGCACCACGGCATAGACTTTGTCACCATCACAATCCAAGATGGGATTGTGACTGAAGTGGACAGCGGTTGATGGCCAGGTGACAGCACTGCTGTGTGGGAACGGAGTGATCTGGACAGGTGTCTGTAGTGAGACGGGAGCTCAGTCTCCTCAGTCCTCCAGGAAGAAGAAGTTCCCACTCCTCTTCTGCTCCGTGTCCTGCAACATGCGAGTGACTTCACATGAAACACGCCAGTGACTTCACATGAAACATGCCAGTGACTTCACATGAAACACGCCAGTGACTTCACATGAAACACGCCAGTGACTTCACATGAAACACTCCAGTGACTTCACATGAAACATGCCAGTGACTTCACATGAAACATGCCTGGACTTCACATGAAAATGCCAGTGACTTCATGCACCCGTGATTCATAAATGCCAGTGACTTCACATGAAACACGCCAGTGACTTCACATGAAACACTCCAGTGACTTCACATGAAACATGCCAGTGACTTCACATGAAACACGCCAGTGACTTCACATGAAACACGCCAGTGACTTCACATGAAACACGCCAGTGACTTCACATGAAACATGCCAGTGACTTCACATGAAACACCAGTGACTTCACATGAAAAGCCAGTGACTTCACATGAAACATGCCTAGTGACTTCACATGAAACATCCAGTGACTTCACATGAAACATGCCAGTGACTTCACATGAAACATCCAGTGACTTCACATGAAACACGCCAGTGACTTCACATGAAACAGCCAGTGACTTCACATGAAACACGCCAGTGACTTCACATGAAACACGCCAGTGACTTCACATGAAACATACCAGTGACTTCACATGAAACACTCCAGTGACTTCACATGAAACATGCCAGTGACTTCACATGAAACACGCCTGTGACTTCACATGAAACACGCCAGTGACTTCACATGAAACATGCCAGTGACTTCACATGAAACACGCCAGTGACTTCACATGAAACACGCCAGTGACTTCACATGAAACATGCCAGTGACTTCACATGAAACACGCCAGTGACTTCACATGAAACACGCCAGTGACTTCACATGAAACATGCCAGTGACTTCACATGAAACATGCCAGTGACTTCACATGAAACATGCCAGTGACTTCACATGAAAACGCCAGTGACTTCACATGAAACATGCCAGTGACTTCACATGAAACATGCCAGTGACTTCACATGAAACATGCCAGTGACTTCACATGAAACATGCCAGTGACTTCACATGAAACATGCCAGTGACTTCACATGAAACAGCCAGTGACTTCACATGAAACATGCCAGTGACTTCACATGAAACATGCCAGTGACTTCACATGAAACAGCCAGTGACTTCACATGAAACATGCCAGTGACTTCACATGAAACATGCCAGTGACTTCACATGAAACAGCCAGTGACTTCACATGAAACATGCCAGTGACTTCACATGAAACAGCCAGTGACTTCACATGAAACACGCCAGTGACTTCACATGAAACACGCCAGTGACTTCACATGAAACATGCCAGTGACTTCACATGAAACACGCCAGTGACTTCACATGAAACACGCCAGTGACTTCACATGAAACATGCCAGTGACTTCACATGAAACACGCCAGTGACTTCACATGAAACATGCCAGTGACTTCACATGAAACACGCCAGTGACTTCACATGAAACATGCCAGTGACTTCACATGAAACATGCCAGTGACTTCACATGAAACATGCCAGTGACTTCACATGAAACACGCCAGTGACTTCACATGAAACATGCCAGTGACTTCACATGAAACACGCCAGTGACTTCACATGAAACATGCCAGTGACTTCACATGAAACATGCCAGTGACTTCACATGAAACATGCCAGTGACTTCACATGAAACACGCCAGTGACTTCACATGAAAGCATGCCAGTGACTTCACATGAAACATGCCAGTGACTTCACATGAAACACGCCAGTGACTTCACATGAAACATGCCTGTGACTTCACATGAAACATGCCAGTGACTTCACATGAAACACATGCTTCATAAAGTGACTTCACATGAAACACGCCAGTGACTTCACATGAAACATGCCAGTGACTTCACATGAAACATGCCAGTGACTTCACATGAAACATGCCAGTGACTTCACATGAAACATGCCAGTGACTTCACATGAAACACGCCAGTGACTTCACATGAAACACGCCAGTGACTTCACATGAAACACGCCAGTGACTTCACATGAAACATGCCTGTGACTTCACATGAAACACGCCAGTGACTTCACATGAAACATGCCAGTGACTACACATGAAACACGCCAGTGACTTCACATGAAACACGCCAGTGACTTCACATGAAACATGCCAGTGACTTCACATGAAACATGCCAGTGACTTCACATGAAACATGCCAGTGACTTCACATGAAACACGCCAGTGACTTCACATGAAAGATGCCAATGACTTCACATGAAACATGCCTGTGACTTCACATGAAACATGCCAGTGACTTCACATGAAACATGCCTGTGACTTCACATGAAACATGCCAGTGACTTCACATGAAACACGCCAGTGACTTCACATGAAACATGCCAGTGACTTCACATGAAACATCCCAGTGACTTCACATGAAACACGCCAGTGACTTCACATGAAACATGCCTGTGACTTCACATGAAACATGCCAGTGACTTCACATGAAACACGCCAGTGACTTCACATGAAACACGCCAATGACTTCACATGAAACATGCTGCATGATAATACTAATATATCAGCAAGTCTGTTCTTAACACATCTCTTTCCCTCACTATCCCTTTCTGCCCCCCCTCCCTCCCTCCCTCCCTCCCTCCCTCTCACTCCCTCTCACTTCCTCCCACTCTCTCTCTCTGGATATTGTTCTCCTTTCCCCATTCCCCCCTTGTCCTCTCTCTCTCTCTACTTTCTCTCTGTTGTCCACCATAGTCAGCACAAATACAACATTTACATGTAGATAGTGTGCTCTCGAAATAATTGATAATATTTTCTGGATATGAAACATAAACTAACTGTTGAACTTGAACACCTTACGATGTGTAACCAACACCCAAAACGATAGATAACTGGTTTTGATATAGCAAGCCTGTCTTCATCACTAGATGGTGTTCATGTAACGCACTTTCAATACAGCTATCATTTCTTTACCACAGTCAGGGTGTTACAAACCTTGACTGACGACATCTTGTTGATTCTAGGTCGGAGATTGTTCGGGTCTCGTCGGAACGTGATCTCCAACGATTCAAGGAACCTATTCATCCCATTCAGTAATGACTGCGGCCTGCAAGAGTTCAACATGGCAATAACAACTACAAAACTAACGCATCCAGAATAACATGCCACTTGTTTTATGATGTGGAGCTTCCCCATTATAAAATACTAACTTTAGTACACATTGCATCACCAATGAAAAATATCTGCTATGGATGAAACTTATATGGGACGTAAAATGTAAGATGTCAGTATAACTTTGGTTTTAGTGTAAATGTACACATGCAGTCACGTATTTATCGTCTCGCTCACACATAAATAACTGTTGATAGTAAACTCATTTCATTGGACCAAGACAAATTTGGTGGCATCCAGACAATTATTAATATTCTTCAGGATAATTATTTATAATTTAAAATATTTCACTTTGACAGAGCCAAACAAATTCTAACTGGCATAACACGATTAACTTAAGGACAACTATACATCAGGCCAGTTGAGGCTTTCATGAGAGTTGCATGCTGACTTTTTATGCAAGATCACTAGTAAATTTTAGTACAACTTATCTACGATGAGTCAATGCTGTCATTAGATACTGAAAAATTTGGCGAACAAATGCCTCTACCAGATCAATTTGTTTGGATATGTCAAAAGGAAATATTTTTGATGTACATTATCATTTGGGACTATCCGAGAGGAATCGTAACTGCTAGATGACCGTCCTTCCAAGATGGTTGTAAAGCAAAATGTATCACATAACATTATGTAAATTACCACAAGTCACATGGTGTAGCGAGACTCACGTATTGGCCATTGTCTTCTGGGAAGGAATACCCTCAAAGACTATCACTCGATCAGCAAGGTAGGTAGCCATGATGAAATCGTGCTCCACGATGAACGCTGTCTTCTTTGCATGCAAAATGAATCTGAAACAAATGATGACCACATCGTAAACTAGTCGGACATTTGTAATCCTGGAGACATCAAAATAAAATGACAAGCTCTTATGTAGGGCAGCTCAAAGTGATTTGTTTTATTCCATGTCATACTTGTTCCATTGGTCACCATCTAGACTTTTCTTGGAAAATTAAAATCATGCTGCAGTTAATGCACCAAATATATTCACCATTCATAACGCTGCGTGAAATGAAGCAACGTAGACTGAACCAATTTGCTGGCGGTGTGACATGAGACCATATGATACGAACCCAGAATCTTTATCGATTGAAATATTCTAACTGCAGAGCTCTACCATAAAACATTAATCTTGTTGTACACCACATGTCTTACATTGATGACTCTTACACAATCATCAAAGCTCTGGCTGTACTCATGCTGCATTTAGATAGGCTTCTGCAGAACAAAACCATCAGTCTGTGAAACAACATTTTTTCCATTTCCCAATGTTTATTTCTCCTGCCACAGACAACTGGGATGAACAGGTTTTATAACGTCTTCCGAAAGACACAGACGATGACAGTTGGTGGACTCAAACTGGATACAGAGTGGCTTCATATTCGGGACCTGGGATCCATCCTTTCTGACGTCAGTCGAATAGGAATAATCATTAGCCACACAACAAATATTTCCCACTGGTAAATGTTCATAAAATGTTACCTTGAATAAGATGTGTGGATTCAACATATACACGATATATATATATATATATATATATATATATATATATATATGTATTTGAGACATATTGTTCAGAGCTGCCTGTAAGATCAGCCGTCACCAACTGTACACACAACAGTGTCATGATTGTTTATTTGCTGACCTCTTGATGACTTTAGCTGCGTGCAGACGCTGTTCGGAGTCGAGGTAGGCCGACGGCTCATCAATGAGATAGACGTCAGCTGGCTTGCCCAGACATAGCGTGAGTGCGACTCGTTGTAACTCTCCACCAGACAGGTTCTGAACCTACAAGACAAGACAAATCAACCACATCATTAGGGCTGTAACACTGTCAAATATTTTCTTGAAACTCTGGTTCCAAAGCATTTCTTTGTGACACAGAAAACTACGGCAAAGATTACTAAATGACAAGTGTATGCCACAATATCTGATTTACAGGATGTCACTCCATAGAAATAAATCACATACATAAGTGTTATCAACAATGCTGGCAAAGACAAAGTGTGACAGAGGTCACATGCCACTTTCTTTTACAACTGTGATACTAGCAAATCATGACACAGCGGTTACATCAATTCACTGACGATTCACAATACGTCTCTTATGATACGAGAAATAAGTATATACACATCAATTGCTATATTCAACTGAGCATCATACTTAATTTCTCAACACAAACACCGGACGCACTGTACATCTCCAGTCTTTGTTTCCCTTCTGTCACACAGTTGTGGGGAAACCTAATGGAACCTAATAAGACACAACATGGCTTCATATTCGGGACCTAGGATCTATCCTTACTGATTTCAGTCAAATAGGAATAATCATCAGCCACAACAAACATGTCCCTCATTATTGTTCATTCATTCAGTCAGTCATTCATTGTGGCAGTACTGGTCATCTGAACACTATCTCAACTACTCTACTCTTGGAAGCATTCCGCCATGCTGCAATTAATGCACAAAGACTATTCACACACAAATATCCACCACTGTCTGGAGCCAGGTACTCATTCAGAGGTGAGTGAACTAGAGCAACGTAGAATGAACAAACTTGTCCAAGGTTCAACACAGTAGCACCGGAAGTGAACCTGGGTTCTGTCAATCGAGTCCAACCTTCCAGCCACTGCCCACAGCTTCACAACAGGACACACACATACCTCCTGGTCAAAGAGCGAGTCCACCTGAAGGGGTTTCACAACGTCCGTCACAAACTGCGGATGGATGTAGGCGTCTCGGATCTTCTCGTGAAGCAGCTGTCGCACGGAGCCCCGGGACTTGGGGCTGATCTTCTGTGGCTTGTAGCTGATGTTTAACATCGGAGGCTTCGCTGGAAACACAACGCGAGTTCAAACTACGCCTCAGTTCCAGTTTGTGCACCTGACGTTTCAGACAATTTCACAGAAAAGCAAACCCATCAGATATTCACAATGATATGCTAATTTTGACTGGATCTATTTGAAACTAGTTCAATGACTACCATAAATCCTGTATTACTAGCCGCGGCTACTAATACAGTAGTGTGTAGCCGAAATGAGGACGAAAACGCCAAAGTTGGGGTGCGGCTTTAAATACAGTAATTTGCCGAAACAAATTGACATTTGGGTCACAGAATTGCCAGTATAAACGTGAAAAACTTACCGAAGAAACGAAGCCGGTTTTATAAATAATACATTGTATTACAATTGCTACTTGTGCTAAATAAATGATATAACACAGTTAATAAAATCCCATGTCCATAAAATGTTCAGATACAACGATCAGAATATGAAAACATGTCACAGTTAAACTCCACAAGTCCCTTTCATCGTCGCCGTCAAAGAATGCCTTGGCTAGGTCGGGGAAGGGAACGGCTCGGCGGCGCCATTTCATGTATCCATTTCAACGTTGGCAACATCGTTGACCTTTGCCGTGGGTCCGCGTGCACCAGATAATCATCATCAGATATGATGAAATAATTCCTTTCACGGTTAATATAATCCTTTGTCAACACTATTATAGTATTGTCGCTGTCAAAGAACGCTGTCGCGAATCGCATGATGGTGTCGTTCAGTGTAGTGTGTCCGTGTCCGAGTCATTGCTGCTGCCGCACGCGCCGGCAAATAAACGTTATGTCATCGTCCTTTGTTAGCATCAATCCCACGCCGTCTGTTTTGTTTTGACATTAGTTTTAATCTCAGTTCCAAAAACAATGTTCACACGTTTACAAAAGCCAGGCTTCATGCCGATTGTCAAAATGCTTTCTGGGTAAAGATACAATGTTGTAACCCCGACTTCCATGTGCCTGGGCGCTGCCTGGACAAACACGGGTGGCTGGTGGCTGGGTGACTGTCTGAGAAAAATGTGTTACATCTGTTCCCACGCTGGCGGAGACGCCAAGTTATTACATTATTGCTAGCCGGCAAGGAAGCGTCTTTGAAGTATAGCCGACACAGGCCTGGTAGAGGATGTGTAGCTTACATTTTATAGGTGCCAGCATTATGCATGGTTCTACATACAATCCTATAAAACCAAAACTTCTTAACATATTTTAATAATTTTAGCACCATTGAATAGCTTAAATATGTGGCTACATTTTATTCGTTGGATGTATGGACATTCTGCCACCCAATTATATTCTGATAGCATGGTGAAATTGTGGTGATTTTTCCCCCGTTTTTGTCCAAATTAACGTAGTAATATTCTGATTAAAATACATACTGTGTCGTAATTATAAATGCATTACAGTAATGAGTCTTTCAGTTATTCATTTATGATCATTATTAGCAAAGTTATGACTTCTATGAAACACGTAAAAAAAATTCCAAATTGCGTGCACTATGGTACTATGTTGCACGCAGTTAATGGCCTTGGCTCAAAGTTGGGGTGCGGCTTTAAATAAGGGTTTTGCCGATATCAAACAGAGCGGAGGAAATTCGGGATTTAGGTCAAAAGTCGGGGTGCGGCTTTAATTAGGGGTGCGGCTAATACAGGATTTACGGTAGTGTTGGGAAATGACAACTCAAGCAAATTGATAAATCAAACTGAAAACATTATATAATTAAACTGATCATTGATCACACAAACCGTATCGATTAAATGGAGGCATAGATCAACCAATCATCAAAAAGAACTGCGTTAATATCCCCACCCCGTCCTTACCCCCAGCATCAGGCTGCAGTCTTCCCGCCAACATGCGGATGAAGGTGGTCTTCCCAGTGCCGTTCTCTCCCAGCATCACAATGATCTCCGAGTCCGTGAACTCCCCCGGCGATATCGTCAGCTCAAACTCACCTGTGACAGGTATGTAGGAAATAACCCCTTCGCTCATTAATCTACTGACATTTGAAGTATTACCAAGTTTTGATGTATTTGTATAATTTTTGTTAACTCAATAGTTTTTAAATTGGTAGAAATAACATTCTTACAAAAAGTATCATATTCACAGAGCTATATCAATTTTCTTTGTTAGAGCGACACAGTAGTTGCTAGAATAAGACGGCTTATTAAGGTTATCCATGCCACCTCCTGTAGAACCGTTCCAGGCTGTATTTCGTAGAACACAGTTTCCATGGTTACGATCATGTGACATGTGCGACACCTAGACGTTTCAACGTTAAACAGTTAATTCTGTCAAGATACGAACACGCTTTTACTTAAAAAGTACAATCGTGAAAACATGGCATCGTCACCATTGCCACCCACCGAGGTTTTTGACCATGTGACCGTAGTCGTAGCGACACATGCGCTTGATCTCCTCCTCCGCGGCCGTCTCGGACACTTTGAACACCAGCGACGTCTCGCGGAACCGAAGGTTTTCCGTTGGCACGAAGCCATCAAGGAAGATGTTGATACCTGCAACCACCACCAGGGAGTGCACGTCTTAATATCACACCCAAGAACACAGTATAACGATTATCTAGTCTGCATGTGTGTACCGTGTACATGTTGATGTTTCACACAGGTGGATGTTTCATTGAGGGCCGAGCTGTCTAGCAAGAAAAGTAACGCTTTTAGTTTTCTCTAACTTCTCTGTTGGTTCTGAGTAGTTGTCAGACAGGGTTACTACTTTACAGACTCGGCTAGTAGCTAATCATCTTTAGCTAATTTATTTATTCATAATTTATTACTATTATTTTTTATACGTATTTTATGTATTTCATTTATCTTAACAAATTTATATTATAATTCCACGATATATGTATACATATTCATATACAGCGCCTCCGAATGGATATTATCTAGATTCATGGCACTTTATAAATGTTCTTCTTATTATTATTATAGTAACCATGTGTTTTCTGTGATTGTTCTGAGCAGCTGCTTGGTTTGTGAAGTTTTAAGTAACATGAGATAACAGAAATGTTTTAGATTTTCATTTTAACAAACATCAGACTCCAAAACCTAGATTCAAACATGCTCCATGGGGTTCTGTTTACTCCTCGGTGGAACTGTGCAGTGGACTTGTTACTGAATGTGTACTGTTTGAATGCGCTTTTGAATGACATTTGCATCCATTAACTGTGCCCTAGAGAATGAGCTTACAATCACTACACTGTGTGGCTTCATATTCGGGACCTGGGATCCATCCTTTCTGAATCAGTCCTATAGGAATAATCATTAGCCACCTAAGACTTATTCTCAATTATTATAAACCAGTGTTTCTCTGCTTGTTTAGTCTCTGCTTGACATTCACCAGTTGTGCATGTTTTGGTCTGACATGTTCCATGTGATCTAGTGGGCACACTCAGATGGTTCCTCGATGTACACCTTTTCAAAATTCATCGGGTGGGATAGAAAACTTTAGGGGGCTCAATATTTCAAAAGACTGTGCATGGAATATATGCCACATGTTAACATTTTGATACATTATGACGAGTTTGTGTAACCTATTTCTGGGACACACAGAAACAATGTAATGCAATTTTCAAACATTTTATCACAGGAAATCCGCCTTTTTCCAGATGTGAGATTGTCGAAGTACTCTGTAAGATTGAAGTCTGCTAGCATATTTATCTAGGGCAGAGGGGTTGTGACCTCAACGACTGGGGTTGTGACCTCAACGACTGGGGTTGTGACCTCAACGACTGCAATTTTTAAAAGGTTTAGCGTGGGTGACTGCCTCTCACAGTCTCCCCCCAAGCAACACTGGGTAACATGGCTAGTAATATGCATTATAAAATGTTACCTTAAAATCAGAAACTGTCAAAAATACGAGCTACAGACCTTCTCGTACACTGAAGGGCATCGTGACAACACCGTAGGCGCCGGGAACTCCATACAGACAGCAGATGTAGTCAGACAGGTAGTCGAGGACTGACAGATCGTGCTCCACCACGATGATGTACTTGTTCTGCTCCAGCAGACTCCGGACCGCCAACGCAGCCTTCAGTCTCTGCTTGACGTCCAGGTAACTGGACGGCTCGTCAAACATGAAGCTGTAACACAGGTGGACATGATTGTGACAGGTGTAATTGGACGGCTCGTCAAACATGAAGCTGTAACACAGGTGGACATGATTGTGACAGGTGTAATTGGACGGCTCGTCAAACACGAAGCTGTAACACAGGTGGACATGATTTTAACAGGTATTATAACTGGACAGCTCATCAAACGTGAAGCTGTAACACAGGTGGACATGATTTTAACAGGTATTATAACTGGACAGCTCATCAAACGTGAAGTTGTAAAGAAGGTGGACATGACTGGGACAGTTGCTTAATAATACATAACTTTTTGCTCCTCAAATTACGACAAGCTATTTACATGTTTCACCTACAATTTTCCCCTAAACATTTCCACCAGTGCAACCCACACAAATCACAGATCCACAAACAACACTGCAGCCAATGTTACTAAAATACACATCAACATATTTGTGCAGAAAAGGACCCCTGCCATCAGACATGACCGTGGCGACTGGTCCGACTAAGAACACTCACATGTCAGCCTTCTGTATACAGACCATGGCGATGGCGAATCGTTGCAATTCTCCGCCAGATAAATCCTCGATGTTACGATTACGCACACCCATCAGATCTACACAGAATACACACACGCAAACAATGCCAACTACTCGGGAGACTCTCACATTTCAACAACAATTATTAACATCTGCATTGCAGTTACTAAATATACCCAAGTGTCACATTGATATTTTTAATCATATCCAGTGTTAAGGTGAAATTCCATACATAGCCAAAAATTTTATGTGAAAATATATATTTAAAAAATTATACTTTTAAAATACCTGCAGTTGAGGTATCCAATGGGGCACTTATTTGTTCTACCACCAAACGTATCCATAGGATTACTTTCTGTTGCAATCTGAGATGGTCAGTTGGGAGAATATCTGAATGTTACTTTGAATTTAACAGTTTATAATTGTTCAAACAAAAGAAATAAGCCTTTATTACAAACATGCAAACGCCAAAAACAGCTTTCAGTACAAACTGTTTCTTTGAGTTATCTAAGCATACATCTGGACACTGACCCAACATCTCGCACACACGGATCTGGTTCTTCATGTCATCTTTCCGATCGAGCAGCGACTGCACGGAACCCTGGTGGACAGAGCAGAACTAAACGTCAACAGCACATAACGGCAGAATTACGTTCACCAAGTCACCAAATACATAGAGTTCACGTGTGATCTCAAACAGATAGTTTGTATCCAGACTGAAGCCGTGTGTAAGCAGGGAGCAGCAATGACTCTAGGTCTCCGACCATGAATCATCACTCCCTGTGATGTTCACATCAAAATTACGATGAAATAGAAAAGCAGTAAACTTCAAAACACAATATTACTACATAGTCGTACCACCATTTAATGTCACCTCAGTATTACAAACACATCGCAATTAAGGTCACCCTAGGATATCACAAATTATACCCATAACAGTATAGGAAATGAGTCCCTCTAATAAGATATATCACCATTCAGGTCCCTTTGACCCAGGCCTAAGGGTGTTCATAATAGCAAGGTCATGACATATTTCAATAAACATCTTCTCCAGTAGACTGGGTCAATAATCAACAGAATAAAAACGAGCCTCGTTTGACCTGATCAAGGCAGTTTCACTGGCAGGATTTTCATACCGTTCATATAACACTTAAACATATAAAGACATGTTCTCATGTAGCATTGTATCCTGTTTTTAAGCCTACTCAAATTGCACCAGCCACACATCATTTGAATCTGTAGGTCGTTTTGGATGGGTAAAATTATGGGTAAAAAATTGAGTGAAAAAAGCAAAATTATCTTAATTACATGTATGTTGAAAATTATGCTTTGAAAATGGGTGTTACATCCATATAATATATGTGTATTTCTGAACATACATAAACGTCCGGTCTGGCTTCTTAATGTAATAATTGCGTGTTCAGACACATGTCTACTGGGACATATTTGGTCTGCCAAAATGTAATCCGAAAAAAAGGCCTAAAGGTTTAATTCAGCATGACAATTACAATTTAATAATCTGGCACACAACTGCATTAATGAATGAATTATGTACGTATGTCTCGGATGGACTATTTTAAGTCTACACAAAGTGATCATCATAGCCTGACACCAGCCGTCATGGTATAAAAAGCCTTCAGAAGTTTGACATTTATTTTCCCGAACTCTAACTACAACAGTCATGTGACCAGGGTTGGTACATTACTCATGAACTTAATGAATCACGACAAGTCACTGAGACAGCATCTGGTACGAGAGGCCAGTATGGTCCAGGATGTAACCAACAGCTGATGTCTGTGATACGACCAACTTCCTGTTACAGGGACCCACAACCCTGAAGGGAGAGGTATACACCGTCACTAGAGTAGTCTCATTTTGTTAGCATTTCTACAAAGAACTTGTGAAATTGTGATTTCTAACCAAACCAAACACTGGACATCTAGAACTACTAAGCCAGCTACAAGATGGTAGGATCTATCACTGGTGCACTTATACTACTGGTGATGTACAGAGCTGGTGCACACACTGAAGCTGCTGTCAAAAGCAGTTTAAAGGGTATGTTTCACTTTCAGTTTTAAGAGGTGATACATTGTTGAATAATTAATATTACCAATATATGTAAATTAATATACATCACTGGTAACAATGTTCAGTTATGCCACAGTGCAATGATTTAATATATATATATATATATATATATATATATATATATATATATATATATATATATATAAACTTACTCATTACAATGTATTATCAATAAACTTGGCAAAAATTTGACAAATACCAAGTGCTCACTCAACCCACCCTACGACCTCACCAATTATTTCACTACTGGAAACACTGACATATCACATTGTAAACAG
Source organism: Ridgeia piscesae (assembly GCA_025642075.2). Classification (NCBI taxonomy): domain Eukaryota; kingdom Metazoa; phylum Annelida; class Polychaeta; order Sabellida; family Siboglinidae; genus Ridgeia; species Ridgeia piscesae. The sequence goes on along the minus strand of JAODUO010000017.1, from coordinate 654,494 downwards.
ACAAAGGACACAACTGTATTAATTACACACAGTTCCTTAAGTTGAAAATTCAGAATAAAATGTCATTTAGGCAGAAATATGGGTGGACGGGTTGATGATGGGTAAAAAAATGAAGGAGCAAAAAAAGGTCTTCCAAAACCATAGATATTGGACACATCAGAGTTATGCCTCAAAAGTGAGTGTAAATGGTGTCACATGTGTGTTTGTAGTCCATTTCAGGTCATCAGACACATCTAAAGTTTGTAAACTGGCTGAACAGTTAACATCCATGTGTCCACCAAAACATGTGTGACTGGCAATAATTTTATCCTGCATAATTCTCTGTAGGCTGCCCTGTATCTGGTCGGTTGATGCACAGTTGATGCCACAACGGTCCAAATTCAACACCTGAAGGACACATGTGACGGCAGACAGGAATGTCATATCCAGGTTCAACAACAACGCTGTGGACTTTATGACACCGACTACGAGTCTGTCACATACATGTGTACAACCCTAGGTAAGTTACCAGTACGACATGCAACTGGTAAGGGGATCATTTTGAAAATTATATAAAACTAGTGGTGAGAACAATTTTATGTCTGTCAAGTTGTACAACAAATGCCAGGCCATGTTTTAAGACTTGTTCTGTGTCTACTTGTATTTCTACCGCAATACCAGTGATGAGTGGGCTAGAACTAAACACTTACTACTTACTGTGGACAATTAACACAAAATTGGAACTGATCAATTCAATTCCATAATTGCAGCGGTAATTGGAATTGAAAGGTTTGGAACAAAATTAATTGAATTGGATTTGAAAGATGGATGTTCATCGAAATGTTTTTCAAGAACATTCAGTGAAATTCAAAAGCAATCAAGGGTGTATTGGAATAAAACTTCTAATTCAAGATTTTCGGCAACCTGTGCGAACCCTTATTTATACAATATCCGAGAATAGCTAGACTTTCTGCCATTGTTACGCACGCACGCACGCACGCACGCACGCACGCACGCACGCACGCACGCACGCACGCACGCACGCACGCTCACACAAGCATGCATATGTTTTATTGTGGAATGGTAATTTTGTACATGAGTTTGTTCTGTCTGCAGTGGCCTTCGGCTGCAGGTAAAAAAACAACCGAGAATTCTCCTTGCACTGTCCACAAAACCAAAGTGTCAGCGTAACTGGAGCGACACTGGGAAGAAGCTTTCAGGCATGCTGGTAGGCATGCTGTGAATCTGAAGACGACCATCTCACTCCTGTGACAAGATCACACATGCAATACCTGACACACTCCTGCAATGGCCACCGAGAATGTCTTGTAAAGGTCGCAACAGAAAACTTAAATCAAACACATGACTACGAATCAGTCAGCTACACCTGTGCGGACATTACAATAGGTACATTTCTACTGTCACATTCTAAATACGGTGTATGTATATATATATATATATTATATATATTTATCTACGGTGATATGTTCCGTCTAAAACAGTGTGGATTTACGCTGGATATGCTACCTTCGTTCAGATTGAAAACAAAATATTAATATTCTATGCATATCCTCTTACCTATTCAATATCTTAAAAACTTCTATTTGGTCTCCTATGAACCTCCCAGTCTCTGATGTTGTCAATCCACATTTTCATAGGCATCTTTCATAAGAAATGTGTCAGTTCAGGAATCAGTTTAGTTACTATAAGAAACACAACTACACCTCTTAAGAGGTGGGTGATAATGATCACCATTAGTCTGTGGCTTGAATCTATCAGAGACATCTAGCAACTGTAGAATGTATACAAGATTCATTGTACACGGTGCATCTATTGCTTTTCTTTGGATAACACATCTACAAGCAGTGACTGCCATCAATCGTAGATTTGTTTTGGAGTCACCGCCCTACCTTAAACAAACATCACCTCAAGTCAGTGACAGACTTACAGACAATTACTGGGTCACACTCAGTAGAGTAAAACTAAGACACCCTCTGCTTGTGTCACTTCACAACAATACGGACCTTCCAGTCTCAACAACTGTACAACTACACAAACTGAAACAAAACTACTTCTGTCATAAGAACCAGATGCCACAGAAACTGCTCTTTAAAAAGTACATAAGGACATTAATCTTAACATTGATAATGGCAAAGTTACTGCACTAACCCTGCTTGATCTATCTGCCACTTTCAACATCATTGACCACAACATACTCATTAGACATTTATTGAAGTGGTACTGCATATCTGGCATAGCCCTGAGCACGCTTTCTTCATACCTCACTGTCAGACAGCAAGCCAAATAAATAGGCAACTGTTTCTCAGACATGTGGCCCATCTTATGTGGTGTCCCCCAGGGTTCTGTTTTGAGGCCCTTGCTTTTCACTCTGTATACAACTCCACTATATTCTTATCGAAAGTCACAACTTGATGACACACAAATCTACGTGTCCACCCACACCAGATACTTGTCGCTCCCTAAACCAACTCAGGGATTGTCTCCAAGATGTCTCACTTTGGATGAAAAACAGTAAATTAAAGCTAAATGCAGATAAGACCGAATTTCTCATCATTGGTACCTCAATGTGCAAAACTCGATAGCTGCCACAACCACAGCCACCACAACCACAGCTGCCACAACCACAGCCACCACAACCACTACGACTTCAGTGACAATGGTTACAACCTCTAGTACCCATTTATCAACATTGAGTCACGTCAATGTATTTGATCCCATATCTGACTACAACCATGATTCCTGTACCTACAAATACTATCTATTTGTCCACCGCGGATCCACCAGAGCACAGCACTGAAGATGGCACAGCACGCACCACTGGGACCAGTCGCGGCATTACAAACAAACTCAATGTCCACGTGACTTACAGTAAGACTTGTGTCTACTCTACATCAGTAGCAAAGTATGACATCAATAAGCACAGGGAGGTCCATAGTGTGAAATAATTTGTTGCCAGTCTTGAATGAACCAAAAGTGTACTTTTCAGCGTGAGAACGGCTTGCGTGGAAGGTGTTCTTGTCAACCACAACCATTATTGGCCAGTTCAACATTTTTGAAAGAACACCGGTGTCATTTGAGATATTTGTTTAATTTAGAGTGATCTATCTCACACTTTACTATCATTTGTGCCAATCCAAGTTTAATATGTTTCTATGATAAAACTGTTTCATTTGAGGTATTTACTTAACTAAAAGTGATCCATCTCGTTTATGTCACTACCATTTTGCCAATGCCAGTCATTAGCCACGACCCAAGACCTAGAATTATTAGTTAAAAACTCTAGTAAACAATTCTGTCAAGCAGATCTCACTACCAAGAGTTACCCGAATTACCTTCTGTAAACATATTATTGTCATTAAATATTAATGTTGTTATTTTGTTGCAGTTGTGATCATTGGGGCGTGTGCTGCAGTCATTATTGCTCTCATCTCCGTGATTGTTTTCCAAAGTAAACATCACACATACAAGTTATTGTATATCTCTTGTACAAGACAGTAGGATGTATCTTATAACATACAAATGTAACTTACAGCAAATTTAATGCAATCATCACAAATCAAGAATAACATATTTATAATCAACTTTAATTAAATATGTGTTTACAAACTTCAATGTAAGTTCTTTGTTTTGAATTTTCATTCCTCAAATATTTGCAAATATATGGACCCGATCTGTCAAAATCAGGAAAAAGGCAGAAACTAACACTTTGAGATAATGATACCACATGGAATACTATTATATATACTTTCAAATGGCATAATATGTAACTACCAAGCTCTAAATTTTGCACAGGTACCATTTGGTAAAGACAGTGTGTCATATGTTATTTCACGAAACACGTTTCCGAGAAAAAACTTACTTTGTAGTTTAATGAGATCATGTTACACATTTTTATAACAAAGAAACATTTTATTAGGCTGAAAAGCTGCAAAGTTGTAATACAGTGGAACCCCTCGTTTAAGACCGCCCCCCAAATCAGAGTGGGGCGGTCTTAAAAGAGGGGTGGTCTCTCGTGAGGGGTTTGCAACATTCAACACTAGGGGGCGCTTATAACGACTAACATCAACACTAGGGGGCGCTTACAACCACTAAGTAAAATACACAAAATAAAGTAGGACATAAAAAATGAGATAACATTAACAACAACAAAGTTATTTATTCTCTTTATTTTATGTGTGACACGTTTCAGTATGAGTTTAATTTTGAATCGGGTTTTTTTCTAAATAATATCTGATAAAAAGTATTCTCATTTAAATTCGGTCTGAGGGGCTAAAAAGTGCTGCCACCTTTCCACCGGTCGCCATTTTGTTGTTCTTTCCACCGCCGCAAAACGATCTTTTACTTTCTGATCTAATCATGAAAACGACCTCTTACAGCCGCGAAACTTCCTCTCTAATAACTCATATTACATATACATACGCTAGATCATACAATTAAATCATTTAAATTGCTGTGAAGAATAAAATTCACAAATCTAAATCGAGCTAAACTAAAGTCGACATCGCCTGCGATTACCGTGGCGTTACGTCGATATTTTATCGCGGTGCCGCTAAATCTGGATTCCGGTTTTATCCTAAACTAACCTAAAACTTAGCCTAAGTTTCTAAACTTTAATCATACACAAGATTCTAAACTTTAGTCATACACAATATGGATATTAAATCGCAGAGTTACGCGTAGGGCTCCACCGACGGTGACCATGTCCGCCATGATGTCTTGCCGGCGAGTTCTTGCGCGACTTTGTTTCGTGAATTTTATTTCTTTCAATAATGTAAGTGATTTTATTTTATAACATAGTGTGTGTTTATAAATATATAAGATATGTGAGGAAAGTCTAGCGGCTGTTAGATGCCGTTTTCATAATTCGGTCAGAAAGTAAAAGATCGCCAAAATGAATGGTCGTCATCGGGCGATTTATTGTTTTTATGGCATTATGCGCGTCCATGCGCGTTAGTCATGCGTTTAATGAGAGTTCATTGCGATATTTAGATTAACAAATGTGCGTGGCCACCTATCGGATTGGTCGTTGGTCAGGGGTAAAATTCAAATTGCCATGGTCGTTGGTCGCGTCTGCCGGGTGGTCGTTGGTGAGGGAACATTTATACAGCGTAGACATTCCGTCAATGAAAAAACGGTCGTAAAATGCGGGTGGTCGTAAATGAGGGTGGTCGCTCGTGAGGGGTTCCACTGTAGTAATCAATCGATTGATCAATCAAGTTTATTTTACTTTTATCAACCAGCAGTTTTGTGAAATTTTGCTTTCGTAGCTGTGACAGTTCGCAATCATGATTTTCTGAAGCACTGAAAGCGAAGACAATGTCTGTTCGGTGCTGTCACCTTTATGACTGACTAACATCCTACCCTGACATTATGGAAAGTGTTGGACTGGTCTAGAGTGACCTTACTTGCAAGGTAGCTGTACTGCTGGGGTGAAACATGGTTTAAATGTACCGGTACATCATGTTAATTTTACAGATGTCGGCGTCAACCAAGTCTGGCTGCTGTCACCAACGTCAGTCCGCATGACATCCCGACCACCACAATGTCAGTGGCTCCATCAGGTGACACAAACATGTCACCATCAAATGTCGAGGCCACGTCGAATGTGTTGCTGGACGACTTGTACTGTGAACCAAACGAGTGTTTGGAATGACAAAACAATGACAGCAATGACACTGTTTATTACACTGTACTGGAACCTACGATGGCACAGGAGAAAGACACCTACACAACGATCTCCCACACTACAGCAGAACACACAGATGTGCGCTCAAACGTTGAGTCATCCCTGTATGTTGACATGAGCATGTACCAAACACTAGACAGTGCAGAAAGTTCACAGAAAAACTCTGGTCACGATGATGTGACAGAATGACACAAATATGAAATACATCTGCAAATCAGTGCCACATCTATTCAAATGAAACAGGCCAGCTAGATTGGTGGGATACTACGACTAGAATTAAAAGGCCAACTTCATATCAGCTCTTTCTTATGTGTAGTAGTGTAGTGGTGCATCCTCACCAGCTTCAGTTTGTGAACAGCAGTGAGAGTTGAACTCATCAGCCACTTGGGTCGGTATTGAACTTAACTGTTAGTGTCTAACACAATCACAGTATTACAATATTACTATAATCAGGCATAGAACTACCCACTAGTCCATACACTAGTAAAGATAAAGGCAGATAGTAAACTTGCCTAATAACTAGTCTGGTTGTCTAGTAAAGGTCAATGTGTCATCCACCCCACCCTACAGTAGTCAATCAAGTGTTGGTAGTCAGTACCCCAGGTAGTCACAGCTAGTGACCCTAACACCTTAACCAATCCACAGGTCCGGATGTAACTGAATCCCAAGTCATTAAGACATTGATAAATTGTTGCTAGTGCCCTGTAAACAACTGGCAGGGCAGTGCCAGATTCATTTACTGATAAATTATTACATTTGTTTAGGCATGGCCACGAGCTATGAACTTGTCTGGGCATTATTTATCAGATTAGTGGTTCTTTTATGTCTATACTTTTCTATAGAGTGATATTTTTATTTCCACAATACTGTCCAACAGAGTTGTCATAACACTGTAATATGAAGTCAATTTCCAGAGTGATTACGGAAACTTTGTAATAGTAGGCTGCCCTGTATCTGGTAGGGTGGTACTACTGGTCAATGAGCACCATTGTTGCCCTTTTTCACTTGAGTTTTTTATACCAATCATATCTTCAGATCTTAATTATGTTAGCTATTTCTTTATTATTTCTTTTAACCTTTATGAACATTGCATTGTTATTGAAATATAGTGGCAAAACACTGTTTTTTAGTTTTAAACAGAAATGTAATTATTTAAATTTGATTTTTTATTTTGCCGGACTAGTAAACCTTTTGGTGGGCTAGTACACTTTTGTCTTTACTAGTCCCGCTGTCTAGTAAAATAAATGCTGAAGTTCTACCCTTGTATATCATCAATTTCGATACAGACTGGTAGAAAGACACCTCAGGCCATCTAGGCAAGTCACTTACACAGCATCGTTAATGAAGACCAGTTAGATTTCTAGGATATTATTCTTTCTTAAAGCTGTGATTACAATTAATGTCAGCAGCTTTATACAAAGTAGTATTGTATCCACAGTAGTGTCAGAATGTAAAGTTGAGAACAGCAGTGAGCGTTCAAATCATCAGCCACACTGATTGACACTTTCAATAAACCAATAAACACATGTCACAACTGACAACTTGTCTTCAGTTCCTCCTGGTCTTAGCTGTCACATGACCACTGGACACAGACCAGTGTGTCAGGGCCATTAGGGAGAACCACTGACAGTTGAGTCCCACTTCCATGTCACTGACACCCACAGCACAGCTGTGTGTAGACACCTGTCCACATGTCATTTGGACGGGTAAAATCCTTTGTGGACAGGTAAGAATATTAGAGGACGGGTTTTAGATGGGTAAAAAAGATCTTCCAAAATCATACATATTGCCAGTTATGCTTTAAAAATGGGTGTCGTGTGTGTGTGTGTGTGTGTGTGTGTGTGTGTGTGTGTGTGTGTGTGTGTGTGTGTGTGTGTGTGTTTTTACTTCAGTTATAAGCATCTCATTTTATTAGCCATGCTGGACGGCTTGTCAAACATGAAGCTGTAACATGGCTTATAGGGGTGGACATGATTGCGACAGGTGTAACTGGACGGCTTGTCAAACATGAAGCTGTAACATGGCTTATAGGGGTGGACATGATTGCGACAGGTGTAACTGGACGGCTTGTCAAACATGAAGCTGTAACATGGCTTATAGGGGTGGACATGATTGCGACAGGTGTAACTGGACGGCTTGTCAAACATGAAGCTGTAACATGGCTTATAGGGGTGGACATGATTGCGACAGGTGTAACTGGACGGCTTGTCAAACATGAAGCTGTAACATGGCTTACAGGGGTGGACTTGATTGCGACAGGTGTAACTGGACGGCTCGTCAAACATGAAGCTGTAACATGGCTTATAGGGGTGGACATGATTGCGACAGGTGTAACTGGACGGCTTGTCAAACATGAAGCTGTAACATGGCTTATAGGGGTGGACATGATTGCGACAGGTGTAACTGGACGGCTTGTCAAACATGAAGCTGTAACATGGCTTATAGGGGTGGACATGATTGCGACAGGTGTAACTGGATGGCTCGTTAAACATGAAGCTGTCATACAAGCTAACGTTGAGATGTTTGTGACTTATGATTGAAACAATAAAGGTCAAGAATTAATATTCTTCTAAAGCACAATTTATCATCTAGACAGATACTTAAGAGTAGTTGTTATATAGTGAATTATCCAGCTGTAACGACTGCTTACTTCCAGACAGACCTGTTCTACCAAACACCATCCCGACTTCTCTGGGAAGTATTCAGCCACCCTACATTTAACCATTTTACTTCCTGACACCTGTTCTACCAAACACCATCTCGACTTCTCTGGAAAGTATTCAGCCACCCTACATTTAATTATTACTCTCTGACAGACCTGTTCTATCAAACACCATATCGACTTCTCTGGGAAGCATTCAGCCACCCTACATTTAACCACTTTACCCCCTGACAGACCTGTTCTACCAAACACCATCTCAACTTCTCAGGGAAGTATTCAGCCACCCTACGTTTAACCACTTTACCCCCTAACAGACCTGTTCTACCAAACACCATCTCAACTTCTCAGGGAAGTATTCAGCCAGTAACCTAGTAAGTAAGCTACTGAATTAAAGAATGAATTCAGTTCCTGTATCTTGAGGGGACTGTATTAACTTACACAAAGTGATCATCATAACCCGGCACCAGAGATGATGGTATAAAAACTGCCTTCAGGAAGTTGGACAATTATTTTCTCCCACAACTAATTAGAAAACTCATGTGTCCAACATTGTTATATTACTCAGGAACTTCTACACAATGAATCATTACAAAGCCTGAATCACTGAGACAGCATCTGATAAGACAGGCCAGTATGGTTGAGGATGTAACTAACGGCTGATGTCTTAGATACGTCCAGCTTCCTGTTGCAAGGACTCTCCGACCCAAAGAGAAGGCAGGCCCTGGTCACTAGTGTCATTTAGCTGGCCTTTCTACTAAGCAGTTCGTCCACATTTTTGATGGCATGAACTTGTGCAGTAGTGATTTCTAACCAAACCAATCACTGGACATCTACAGATACCAAGCCAGCTACAAGATGGTAGGATCTATCACTGGTGCACTTATACTACTGGTGATGTACAGAGCTGGTGCACACACTGAAGCTGCTGTCAAAAGCAGTTTAAAGGGTACGTTTCACTTTCAGTTTTAAGAGGTGATACATTGTTGATTAATTACTATTAAATGTCAGTGTTTGCCGTAAGTAAAATGATGAGCGAGGTGGTAGGATGGGCTGAGCAAGTACCAAAGACGTGAAGGGTGCTTTAACTTTTTCTCTGGCAAATAGGAAGGAAACAAATGCATAACTACAAGGTAGCAACATGCATGTCTATAGCAAAAAATAGCTACGAGGTGGCAATTTTGGCATATTTTGCGCGAGGTGGCTTAGAAAAACAGCGATGTGGTTTTATTATATAGCAGGGAAACACTAAAATATATGTACAATTTATATACATCTCCAATGGCAATAACATGCAATGACACTACAGTGCAGTATTAAATATATATAATAAATATATATATATATATATATATATATGTATATATATATATATATATATATATATATATATATATATATATATATATATATATAACTCATTACAATAATAGTATCAACAAACTTGGAACCAATCTGGCAAAAGACCACCTTAAAGCTACTTGATTTTAGGGGAGTAAAGATATCATGGCTGGTGTGGCTGAAACTGGTACAACTATTTTTTTTCATTGCCTGAATAACTGGAACATCTATCCAGAACATGTCATAGTTACTGTCTAAACAGATATAGGGACAACTGCATTAATTATGCACAGTTGCTTATTTTAGAAATGCTGGAAAACTATAACCTGGAGTAGTTGTGAAAATAAGTAGTAAATTGTTGACAATGACACATATTCAAAGCGTTAACAAATGTTGGTGACACTGGTTTGCCCAGTTGTGAAACATTAACATAAATATATGTCAATGCATATTTGCCAAGATGTCCCACTTTTTTGTATACTGTCAGGATCATTATTGACTAAAACTATATCATTCTAATGAACTAGAGGCACAGAATTACATGAAATAATTATATTAACTGTATACAGTCGCACCTTGCTATAACGCGGTATTTGGGGTCCTCGAAATGGAACCGCGTTATAAACGAGGTGTGGTTACATTATATTCCACCAGAGGCGCCACCACCCCCAAAACGCCACAACAGCAATCGAAGCCAATGTGCTGGTTGCACAGTCTATGTGTGATTTATAAAACTAATTGACATTGACAACCAACGTAAATGTGTATTACATTAACATAATATACACTGTTGAATGTTGAACTGAGTAAAACTTGCGAATGGTGTACAGTTTTGAAATAAATTCAGAGCCAACGCTGGTGATGCGAACTGAGGCAGAGTGATAACACAGACACAGACACAGTCGCGGTCTAAAATAACCTTGAACTCAGCAGCCGAAACACACAAATTAATTGACATGTTGCCGAAGTCGGTCAAATATTAATACTTATACTAGTTGCGCTCACTATTGGCTTGATTTCATCTTTCTATCAATCCGAAAATATAAATTTAGATCGCACATATACCGTGCCGATTTATAATGCAATTTACCGTGGTTCGAGGCTACAGCATTTCATACGCATTTGACGAATTCGTATATTTCTGCACAAGTAATTGTTTTTTTCGTAGACATAGTGAAAACATAACATAACTGTTAACCTGCCATTTTAATATCATAATTATTGTTCGTCGCCGCCCGTTTCGTAAGCAATTTAATTGGCGCCCATTCGGTTAAAATTGTCAAAGAATCCTTTTAGTACTGTTTCATTTCTACTTTTTGTTCCTAAAACTAAGCTGAATATTGGCAAATGTGCTTTCTCTCTGGCTGCGCCAACAATTTGGAATCAACTCCCTATTACGATCTTCTGAAACTATACACACCTTTCTTTAAAAAAAAACTGAAAACATATTTGTTTGAAACTGATTCTCCACCATAAAATTGTTGGCGGTTCCATGCTCCAATGACAACTTTTGCCGTGTATGAATAACTAAATAATTTTGTTTGTCGCGCCTCTGAGTTTGAACTTTTTAAGGATATACCCGGTAGGCGCTACAGAAGTTTACAATTATTATTATTATTACATTTGCAGTGACCTTCGGCTGCTTTCGCAAAAACAGTGGGAGTTTCCCTCTGCACTGTCCTAAAAATCGGCATATCAACATACAGGGGGCAATTCTGGGGAGAAGTAAGAACAACAAATGCTGGAGAGAATGTTGTCAGTCAGGACTGGACTGCCGAGTTCCTGCCCCAACACAACATATTCAACACCTGAAAGACACATGTAATGGCAAGAAGCAATGTCGAGTACAGGTTAAGCAACTATGCTATGGACGTGATGGTGATGCAACTGACTACGAGTATGTCACATACCTGTGTGAACTACCAGGTAAGTTGTCATTACAACACACAACTTGTAGGAGGGTCTATTTTGAAAATTATGTAAAACTAATGGGAAAAAATGTAAAGTCAGTCAAAGAAAACTTGTGCCAACGTACAACAAATGACTTACCATTTTGTAACAACAAATGCCTTGCCCTTTTGTAACAACAAATGCCTTGCCATTTTGTAACAACAAATGCCATGCCATTTTGTAACAACAAATGCCTTGCCATTTTGTAACAACAAATGCCTTGCCGTTTTGTAACAACAACTGCCTTGCCATTTTGTAAGACTTGTTCTATCTAAACTTGTATTTCGACTTCAATATCACTTAAGAGTGGAATAGAACTAAATCAATTTCTATTTTCTAGTTAACGTTATTGTTCATCAGAGTTTCACCAGAGTTCATACAAAATGAGCAAAGTCAAATTCAAGAACATTCAACATTTTCAGAGAATAAATCAGTAATTATCAAGAACATGTTCAGAAGTGCTACAAAGTTTCTTTAAAATCTTATGTCAATGTATGTATACAATACATGTTAGCGTGCATGCATGTGTACATGCAATAACGCATACGTAACAACATTTAACCAACTGTACACACATTTACTGCTCTCATGCTCACGAACACACACACACGCACGCACGCAAGCACGCACAAACACAGTTTACTTAATTCATAATATATTATTTAACTGCCGTTTATTTTGACCCCTTACATTATATTCTAACCAATGCACATATGAAGACTGTAATATTTTTGATTATGTACATTTTAACAAGTTTTGTTTAGAAGATGTTCACACGAGATAAAACTCTACTTATTTTTAACTGAAAATGTAACTGCTCGTCACACAATAAAGTTTAGCCTCATATTTATTTATTTTTAGATGGCTTCCTGCAGAGCACTAACTTTTGCATGTTGTTGCAATCATTCTGAACCCGATTTGTCAAATCTCTGACCACTAAATACTCATATCTAAATCTGCAGTACCATTAAGATACACCTTGGTGATCATCAACCTTAAAGTAAATAATGGAAACGAAAATAAACATCAACGATATGTACGGTAGCAGGCATGTAGCCAGACGTGTAAAGAGTGCATCTCATTGGTGATTGGTCAGACATGTGATGAAAGAATGCATGTGGTTGGCTCATGTGTTCATGTGGCGACATCTAGCGATCGTGTTTGTTACTAATTCATGTGGTGAATTACATTAGTCATGTCGTTTTTGCCAAATTTGAATTCGGCGATTTTTAAGACGAAAGTGTATGACAAATGTTCAACAAAATATTACTATAATTATTAATGTGCTTGATTTGATGTTCACTGAACTCTTTTTCAACAACATTTAGGAAATTCATGACCATTCGAGGGTACTTTCTAATTCTTTTTTGCGACCAAATAGTTAGTGTCTGTATAATGCCATAGTCGTGATTGCTATTCATGCACATACACGTTTTAATTCTGTACATAAGGTTCTGTTTGCAGTGGCCTTCGGCTGCAGGCACAAAAACAACAGAGAATTCTCCCTGAGCTGTCGAAAAAACTACAGAATCACCATTACTAGAGCATTACTTGGAAGAAGTGTTCAGTCATGCCGGCACGAATGCTGTCAATCAAGACAGGATTGCCTGACTCCTGCATCAAGACCACACATGCAACACCTGAGAGACTCCTGCAATGGCAAACAAGACTGTCACGTACAGGTTGCAACAGAAAACTGCAAAACTGAAGGACCATGTGACTACGAAACAGTCAGCTACACCTGTACAGAGACAGCACCAGGTACACTGCTACTACTCTTGTATTCCAAATAAGCAGCTACACCTGTACAGAGACAGCACCAGGTACACTGCTACTACTCTTGTATTCCAAATAAGCAGCTACACCTGTACAGAGACAGCACCAGGTACACTGCTACTACTCTTGTATTCCAAATAAGCAGCTACACCTGTACAGAGACAGCACCAGGTACACTGCTACTACTCTTGTATTCCAAATAAGCAGCTACACCTGTACAGAGACAGCACCAGGTACACTGCTACTACTCTTGTATTCCAAATAAGCAGCTACACCTGTACAGAGACAGCACCAGGTACACTGCTACTACTCTTGTATTCCAAATAAGCAGCTACACCTGTACAGAGACAGCACCAGGTACACTGCTACTACTCTTGCACCAGGTACACTGCTACTACTCTTGCACCAGGTACACTGCTACTACTCTTGCACCAGGTACACTGCTACTACTCTTGCACCAGGTACACTGCTACTACTCTTGCACCAGGTACACTGCTACTACTCTTGCACCAGGTACACTGCTACTACTCTTGCACCAGGTACACTGCTACTACTCTTGTATTCCAAATAAGCAGCTACACCTGTACAGAGACAGCACCAGGTACACTGCTACTACTCTTGCACCAGGTACACTGCTACTACTCTTGCACCAGGTACACTGCTACTACTCTTGCACCAGGTACACTGCTACTACTCTTGCACCAGGTACACTGCTACTACTCTTGCACCAGGTACACTGCTACTACTCTTGCACCAGGTACACTGCTACTACTCTTGCACCAGGTACACTGCTACTACTCTTGCACCAGGTACACTGCTACTACTCTTGCACCAGGTACACTGCTACTACTCTTGCACCAGGTACACTGCTACTACTCTTGCACCAGGTACACTGTTACTACTCTTGCACCAGGTACACTGTACTACTCTTGCACCAGGTACACTGCTACTACTCTTGCACCAGGTACACTGCTACTACTCTTGCACCAGGTACACTGCTACTACTCTTGCACCAGGTACACTGCTACTACTCTTGCACCAGGTACACTGTACTACTCTTGCACCAGGTACACTGCTACTACTCTTGCACCAGGTACACTGCTACTACTCTTGCACCAGGTACACTGCTACTACTCTTGCACCAGGTACATCTTCTGCCAGTACACTGCTACTACTCTTGCACCAGGTACACTGCTATCTTACTCTTGCACCAGGTACACTGCTACTACTCTTGCACCAGGTACACTGCTACTACTCTTGCACCAGGTACACTGCTACTACTCTTGCACCAGGTACACTGCTACTACTCTTGCACCAGGTACACTGCTACTACTCTTGCACCAGGTACACTGCTACTACTCTTGCACCAGGTACACTGCTACTACTCTTGCACCAGGTACACTGCTACTACTCTTGCACCAGGTACACTGCTACTACTCTAGGTACACTGTACTACTCTTGCACCAGGTACACTGCTACTACTCTTGCCGGTACACTGTCTACCTTGCACAGGTACACTGCTACTACTCTTGCACCAGGTACACTGCTACTACTCTTGCACCAGGTACACTGTTACTACTCTTGCACCAGGTACACTGCTACTACTCTTGCACCAGGTACACTGTTACTACTCTTGCACCAGGTACACTGTTACTACTCTTGCACCAGGTACACTGTACTACTCTTGCACCAGGTACACTGTTACTACTCTTGCACCAGGTACACTGTTACTACTCTTGCACCAGGTACACTGTTACTACTCTTGCACCAGGTACACTGCTACTACTCTTGCACCAGGTACACTGTTACTACTCTTGCACCAGGTACACTGTTACTACTCTTGCACCAGGTACACTGCTACTACTCTTGCACCAGGTACACTGTCCTACTACTCTTGCACCAGGTACACTGCTACTACTCTTGCACCAGGTACACTGCTACTACTCTTGCACCAGGTACACTGCTACTACTCTTGCACCAGGTACACTGCTACTACTCTTGCACCAGGTACACTGCTACTACTCTTGCACCAGGTACACTGCTACTACTCTTGCACCAGGTACACTGCTACTACTCTTGCACCAGGTACACTGCTACTACTCTTGCACCAGGTACACTGCTACTACTCTTGCACCAGGTACACTGCTACTACTCTTGCACCAGGTACACTGCTACTACTCTTGCACCAGGTACACTGCTACTACTCTTGCACCAGGTACACTGCTACTACTCTTGCACCAGGTACACTGCTACTACTCTTGCACCAGGTACACTGCTACTACTCTTGCACCAGGTACACTGCTACTACTCTTGCACCAGGTACACTGTACTACTCTTGCACCAGGTACACTGCTACTACTCTTGCACCAGGTACACTGCTACTACTCTTGCACCAGGTACACTGCTACTACTCTTGCACCAGGTACACTGCTACTACTCTTGCACCAGGTACACTGCTACTACTCTTGCACCAGGTACACTGCTACTACTCTTGCACCAGGTACACTGCTACTACTCTTGCACCAGGTACACTGCTACTACTCTTGCACCAGGTACACTGTACTACTCTTGCACCAGGTACACTGCTACTACTCTTGCACCAGGTACACTGCTACTACTCTTGCACCAGGTACACTGCTACTACTCTTGCACCAGGTACACTGTTACTACTCTTGCACCAGGTACACTGCTACTACTCTTGCACCAGGTACACTGCTACTACTCTTGCACCAGGTACACTGCTACTACTCTTGCACCAGGTACACTGCTACTACTCTTGCACCAGGTACACTGCTACTACTCTTGCACCAGGTACACTGCTACTACTCTTGCACCAGGTACACTGCTACTACTCTTGCACCAGGTACACTGCTACTACTCTTGCACCAGGTACACTGTACTACTCTTGCACAGGTACACTGCTACTACTCTTGCACCAGGTACACTGCTACTACTCTTGCACCAGGTACACTGCTACTACTCTTGCACCAGGTACACTGCTACTACTCTTGCACCAGGTACACTGCTACTACTCTTGCACCAGGTACACTGCTACTACTCTTGCACCAGGTACACTGCTACTACTCTTGCACCAGGTACACTGCTACTACTCTTGCACCAGGTACACTGCTACTACTCTTGCACCAGGTACACTGCTACTACTCTTGCACCAGGTACACTGCTACTACTCTTGCACCAGGTACACTGCTACTACTCTTGCACCAGGTACACTGCTACTACTCTTGCACCAGGTACACTGTACTACTCTTGCAAACACATGTACACTCGCTTACTACTCTTGCACCAGGTACACTGCTACTACTCTTGCACCAGGTACACTGCTACTACTCTTGCACCAGGTACACTGCTTACTACTCTTGCACCAGGTACACTGCTACTACTCTTGCACCAGGTACACTGCTACTACTCTTGCACCAGGTACACTGCTACTACTCTTGCACCAGGTACACTGCTACTACCTTGCACCAGGTACACTGCTACTAACTCTTGCACCAGGTACACTGTACTACTCTTGCACCAGGTACACTGTTCTACTACTTGCACCAGGTACACTGACTACTCTTGACCAGGTACACTGTAACTACCTCTCTGCACCAGGTACACTGCTACTACTCTTGCACCAGGTACACTGCTCTACTTTCACCAGGTACACTGCTACTACTCTGCACCGGTACACTGCTACTACTCTTGCACCAGGTACACTGTTACTACTCTTGCACCAGGTACACTGCTACTACTCTTGCACCAGGTACCTGCTACATGCACGTACCTACTCTTGCACAGTACACTGTACTACGGTCTTGCACACCAGTGTAGGCCACTCTACTACTCTTGCACCAGTACACGTACTACTCTTGCACCAGGTACACTGCTACTACTCTTGCACCAGGTACACTGTTACTACTCTTGCACCAGGTACACTGTTACTACTCTTGCACCAGGTACACTGTACTACTCTTGCACCAGGTACACTGTTACTACTCTTGCACCAGGTACACTGTTACTACTCTTGCACCAGGTACACTGCTACTACTCTTGCACCAGGTACACTGCTACTACTCTTGCACCAGGTACACTGCTACTACTCTTGCACCAGGTACACTGCTACTACTCTTGCACCAGGTACACTGCTACTACTCTTGCACCAGGTACACTGCTACTACAGTCGTATTCCAAATAAGCGATATATTTTGACTAAAACATCAGTCCATGTTGATTTCTTCAGGTTTGCACATGTATTTTAAAGTTGGCAGATTCACACAAGTATAATGTTTAGCTATTCCACCCAGTACATTTGAGTCGGTACTTAAGGCACACGAGACCCCAGAGTGACGTCACCGTTCTGTGTGGACACGTCACACTACTTATGGGTGTGCAAATCAATCTCATAAGATGTTGAGGTCCACTTGCTTCTTTCTTTGTTCATTGCCTGCTTAGATCACTGACCTCTGATTCTCCAACTGACCACTCAACAAACTTATTCAGAAAGACAACTACACTTGTTTAGAGGTGGGTGACAATGACCACCATTAGTGAGTGACTCACATATATCAGAGAAATATAGAACTACATTGTGTACCAGCTTGACTACAGAGGGTGCAATTATTGCCTTTGTTCTGATGACACACGTCTACAAGCAGTGACTGACACACCGGGTACTGCCAACAATCCTAGATTTGTCTTGGAACTTCTACCCTACCAGAGACAAACAACATCTCTAGATAGTCACAGACTTATGGACAGTAGAGTAAAACTAACACATCTGTTGCCTTTTTCCATTTCCCAACAATATTCCTGTAAACTGTAGAAGAACTAAACTACACAAACACAACTACTTCTGTCATCATAACTAGTCTTACAACCACAACTGTTGTAGCTACAACGACAACTTCCGCTACAAACGGGACAACCTCAACTACCCGTTTATCAACATCGAGTCCACCAGAGTGCAGCACCGTTGACATGACCAGCTTTATATCCAGTGATTGCAACATTATAAGCGAAACCAGAGACTACGAAATCAACACAACCAATGTCCATGTGACTTGTGGTGAGACTTATGTCTACTCTCTACACTACACCACTAGCAAAGTGTTACTATTACACTAATCAGCACAGAAATGTCAACACAAAACATGCCATTGGCCAGTAATAATTGTTTGTCAGTCTTGAATGAACCTAACGTGTGCCTGTCAGTGTGGAAGGCATTCCCATCAACCACAGCCATTACTGATAGCTGGTCAGTTTACAATGTCAATGACAACCAGTGTCATTGAAGGGATTTACTTAATTAAGAATGATCCATTTGTGTTACTATCCTTTGTACCAATGCCATCATTAATCAGGACCCAAGACTTAGAACTATTAGTTAGTATAGTAAACAGTAGCCCCCCTCTATATTCCACCAGTCTCATCAGTTGTAATTTCCCTTCCTGGTCTGTCATCTGTGCACCTTCAAGAAGGGCAGACAGGTGTCTGACTATGCCTCCAACAAAACCTTGTCATTTATTGTTAATTTTTAATTAATGTTGTTATTTTATTGCAGTTGTGATCATTGGGGCTTGTGCAGCAGTCATTATTGCTCTCATCTCCGTGATTGTTTTCCAAAGGTAAACATTACATGAACAAATTACTATCTCTAGTATAAGGCGGTAGGAGCATCTTATAATGTACAAATGTAACTTACAGCAAATGTGATGCAATCTTCACAAATCAAGCATAACATTATTTGCAATTAGCTATAAACTCACTGTAAATTGTTGGATTTGAACCAACGAACCAAACAACCAATCATCAATTATATTATACATACTTGTCAACCAACATAGTTTGATGAGATTTTACTTTTAAAGCTGTGACACATCGCAATATGTGATTTTCTGAAGTTCAGTGACAGGGCCCTGAAAACAATGCTGATATATATGTTCAGTTCAGTCATAAAGGTGACAGTATTAATGGGACTAACATCATACCCTTTGTTGACATTGTGGAAACAGTTTGGGACTGGTCTAGAATGACCTTTGTTGCAAGATGGCTGTATTACTGAGGTGACTAAAACAAGGTTTAATTGTACATAATATTGCTTCTACAGATGTCGACGTCAACCGAGTCTGGCTGCTGGGACCAACATCAGTCTGCATGACATCCCAGCCACCACAGTGTCACCAGAACTGGTGACACACACCCTCACTGTCACCGCACCCACAGACATCGACATCCAAAACACACAGTCAGTAGCTCCATCTGGTGACACAAATGTGACACCATTAAAACCTGAGGCAGTGTCAAATGTGTCGCTGGAAGACTTGTACAGTAAGCCACACAAGTGGAGGAAACGACAAAATGGCGACAAAAACAACTCTGTTTATTACAACGTATCAGGACCTGCGATAACTGGACCAACGGACACTGGGTTGTCAGTGACTTGGGACACAAACCCCTTGTACGCAGAGACCACCCACACTGTGACAGAAAACAGTTCAAAGGACGAGTCATCCCCGTATGCTGAGATCTCGCTCAACAGAAATGGGAATACAACGGACTAAAGACAGTGCGGAAAGTATATAGAAAAACCTGGTCACGACGACATGACTGAAAACATGAAGAGTCTGCAAATCAGTGACATTTCTATCCTAATGAAACAGGCCAGCTAGGTCGGTAGGATATTCATAATCATCAGTGATTATTCTGCCACGCACTAAGTAGGAGGTAGATGTTGCATTAAAGAAAGAGTCAGGTCAATAGAGACTTGGTATATATAGAAGATTAAAAGTATAGATGACTAGAATTAAAATGCAAACTTCATATCAGCTTGTTCTTATGTTTACTCAGCAGCCTTGTACAAAGTACTGGTGCATCCTCATCAGCTTTAGTGTGTGAACAGCAGTGAGAGTTGAACTCATCAGCCATATGGGTTGTTATGTTAGAAAGACACCTCTGTGCAAGTCAGTTACATATTTTCATTAACAGTAGTTACAGTACAGACCACTTAGAGTTGTATGATATTACTATTTCTTAAAGCTGTGATTATAATTAATGTTTGTATTTCACTAAACTGTTGTTATGACAGTATTATGGTCACTAAGCAGCCTCATACAAAGTAGTCATGTATCCACAGTAGTGTCAGTAGGTAAAGTTGTGAACACCAGTGAGAGTTCAAATCATCAACCAAACTGATTGACACTTTCAAGTTGTCTCAATAAACACATGTCACAACTGACAACTTGTCTTCAGTTCCTCCTGTAACTGGTCTTAGCTGTCACATGACCACTGGAGACAGACCAGTGTGTCAGGACCATTAGGGAGAACCACTGACAGTTGAGTCCCACTTCCATGTCACTGACACCCACAGCACAGCTGTGTGTAGACACCTGTCCACATGTCATTTGGACGGGTAAAACACCTTGTAGACAGGTAGAAATATCACAGGATGGGTGTTTGACAGGTAAAAAGATCTTCCAAAATCACATGTATTGTCAGTTATATGTTGAGTCATGCGTGTGTGTGTACGTGGTTTTAGATCATAATCACACAACTCCACTGGCTTGTGTGTGTGTGTGTGTGTGTGTGTGTGTGTGTGTGTGTGTGTGTGTGTGTGTGTGTGTGTGTGTGTGTGTGTACGCGAGCGTGCGTGCATGCGTGCATGCGTGCGTGCGAGTGTGTCACTTCACATGCTCGTGTCCATCAAAACACATTTTTGGCTGCAAAAAACATTATTCTGCATAAAGCCCTGATCCAATGTAACTGTATCATATCAGTTTTACTTCAGTTCCAGATACAGATGTCTATTTTATAACCCATGCTGGACAGGTCATGAAACTGTAACACAAATGGGCATGACTGTGACAAGTGTAACTGGACAGCTCATCAAACATGAAGATGTAACACAGGTGGACATGACTGTGACAGGTGTAACTGGACAGCTCATCAAACATGAAGCTCATCACATTGACACGATTGTGACATGTGACTGAAATAATAAAGGCCAAAGTCTTCTACAGCACAATTTGTTATTTAAATATATAGTAAAGATTTCTTACAAAATGCACTATCCAGTGGTTAGGAGTGTTCAAAGCACTTTACACTTTACTCCCTGACAGACCTGTTCTACCAAACACCATCTCAACTTCTCTGGGAAGTATTCAGCCACCCTACATTTAACCACTTTACTCCCTGACAGATCTGTTCTATCAAACACCATTTCAACTTCTCTGGGAATTATTCAGCCACCCTACACTTAACCACTTTACTTCCTGACAGACTTGTTCTACCAAACACCATCTCGACTTCTCTGGGAAGTATTCAGCCACCCTACATTTAACCACTTTACTTCCTGACAGACTTGTTCTACCAAACACCATCTCGACTTCTCTGGGAAGTATTCAGCCACCCTACATTTAACCACTTTACTCCCTGACAGACCTGTTTTACCAAACACAATCTCGACTTCTCTGGGAAGTATTCAGCCACCCTACATTTAACCACTTTACTTCCTGACAGACTTGTTCTACCAAACACCATCTCGACTTCTCTGGGAAGTATTCAGCCACCCTACATTTAACCACTTTACTCCCTGACAGACCTGTTTTACCAAACACCATCTCAACTTCTCTGGAAGCCTTCAGCCACACTGCATATAATCACAATCACTTTTTAATTACAACTGCATAGTTTCAATACCCTGGAAAGCTACTGAATTAAAGAATGAATTCAGTTTGCATATCTTGGATGGACTTTTGTGATTATCACTTTATGTAAACTTAAAAGTGCCACCAGCAGTCAATGCCTTTGTATTAAAAATGAAACAGTGCATCATGCCTTCAGGAAGATTAAAAGTTTTGATTTTCTCCACACCAGTAATTATAACAGTCATGTTCTAGTATTACTCATAACTTTCCAAGTACTGATGACTAACCCGGGGGGGGGGGCTGTTACCACCAAGCACATGTCACTGAGACACCATCTATAAGAGAGGCCAGTATGGAGGAGGATCTGCCAAAGGACTATGACACAACTGGCTGGACTTCTAGAAGTACCGAGCCAGCTACAAGATGGCAGGATCTATCACTGGCACGCTGATACTACTGGTGATGTACAGAGCTGGTGCAGACTCTGAAGCTGCTGTCAAAAGCAATGTAACGGGTATGTTTCACTTTTAATACTTAATACGAAGTGTAAAATTAATATATTGTAAAATGTAAATGCAACACTGTGCTTGATGGTGCTACAAAAGTATCAACCCATCATCACAGGTATAACCAGGGACGTGTCCATCCATCATGTAGCAAACGAGCAAAAATGGCCTTCAAAATGTTTGTATATAGTCACTTTTGTTTTGAAAATGT
The DNA here is from genome assembly GCA_025642075.2 of Ridgeia piscesae. Taxonomy (NCBI): domain Eukaryota; kingdom Metazoa; phylum Annelida; class Polychaeta; order Sabellida; family Siboglinidae; genus Ridgeia; species Ridgeia piscesae. Next base: position 631,717 of record JAODUO010000017.1, on the reverse strand, counting down.
TTGTCACATGTGTACTTGTAGGTTATTTCAGGTCACAATACACATCTCAACTGACTTGTTTGTATTCAAGTGAGTTAACATTGAACACATCTACCAAAACATTGTGACTGACTAAACTGTTGTCTTGCATAAAGCCAGGCCCACCACTCTGCAAAACAACTATCTTAAACTTATTTGATTTGGGGGATATAAAGACACCCTGGGTAGTGCTGTTGAAATGGCATCCATCTATTTCACTGTCAATGTTTTTTAATGTAGAATTCTGCTGTGTTTGTGCAGATGTTCGTAAAGTGCCCTGTTATTTAAAATATCATTGCATTTTTACAACAAGCAATGTTACAAAAGTGTATTTTATACGTAAACATATAGCAAAGATGGAATTATAGCCTTTTAAACTTTTACCTAGACCTAACCTTGACCTTTAAAATGTGTTGCAAGTTCACATGTGCAAATTATTTTGAGTGGGGCCTCTGTGGAAATTGTTCTGATAAAAAGAAAACAATATATATTTGTATATTTTAGTGGCCATTATCAATTTATACAAATTAGTCAATCAACCTACGAAAAGAAGTGATTCAACATATAAAGCATCCTTTGAAAACAAAAAATTATTTAAGTCTTGAGATATTAACCAATTGGTAATAAGGAATATAACATTATTAACTGCTGACCTTGACTGTTAAAATCGGGTAATCCCCTTTAAAATGGTGGGATGCTAAGGTGCAACTGGGCCCAATTTCAAAAAGTTGGTTCAGCATATCACAATCATTCCCCTAAGCAACTCCACTAATTCGAGATATTCAGGAAAGCAGTATAGATTTCAATGGTGGAGATTAATTTGCATATTAATGTTTATGCAAAAATGCTCAGATCACTGACCTAGAGGGGTAGGTAACGAAAATGCAAAAAACATTATGCAAACCCTTATGCACTCCCGGACTATAACACTGTTTCATACCTGTTTGTAGTGACTGTTGGGTGCTTTCACAAGAACAATCGAGGAATCTATCTGCACTGTACAGAGAATCGGCATATTGACATACACAATGCAACCTTGGGAAGAAGTAATCCACTGTGCTGGAGAAACTGTTGTCAGTCAGAACTCAGAACAGGACTGCAAAGTTCCTGCCCCAAGGCTACATATTCAACACCAGAAGGACGTAGGTAATGGCCAGCTGGAATGTCACGTACAGGCTCTACAACAACCCTGTCAACGTTTCGGTGGAACTGACTATGAATCCATTGAATACACGTGTAAAATGCCACAGCCAGGTGAGATAGTGACACAGCACACAACTGATGTGTGGAGTAACATTTTAACTTTAAAATATCATACAAAACTAGCCAACTTATGTGGCAAGACAAAGCATTTTAACAACCGAGAGTCAAATTTGCACCGATTTACAACAAATGCCTTGCAATATTGTAAGATTCAGACATTGCTCTAAGCATGCAGACTATTGCAGTGCTCCCCTGGGGTCTGCCCCCTGAACTAGTTTTAAAAACTAGCTTCAAAATGGTGTCTTATGTAGCATTTTAAACAATTCACTGGCATATGTTACAGAGAAGAAATCAATCTAGAAGTTAGCATACACACATGTTTGTAACACTACTTGTAAACAGTCAGGAGGGACACGAGAACTAGGTGAGGTGGCAATTCCGGCATATTTTAGAGGTGTCTTAGAAAAACAGTGAGGTGGCCCACATCATTCATCAAATAGTAGGGAGAACAATGGCATGTATTTCCTGCTTCAAAGTTAGTGATGTGCGTGCTAGAAATACAAACTGTTAATATGTTCTAGTTAAACCAAACACTGCATCAGAGTTTTTACAATGTTCAAGAAGCTGCAATGTTTCTATATATGCCAGGGTCATGAGTGTTGCTTGTGACTGCCTCCACTACCTGTTGTGCAGTGGCCTTCGGCTGCAGGTACAAAAACAACAGAGAATTCTACTTGCGCTCTTCAGAAAACCACAATATCACTGTTACTGGTGCATTGCTGCGAAGAAGTGTTAAGCCCTGCTGGAAGGAATGCTGTACATCACAACTTGACCGTCTCACTCCTGTGACAAGATCACACATGCAATACCTGAGACTCCTGCAATGGTCACCGAGAATGTCTTGTAAAAGTTGCAACAGAAAACTTAAATCAAACACATGACTATGAATCAGTCAGCTACACCTGTACAGACATCACACCAGGTACGTTTCTACTGTCACATTCTAAATAAGTGTACATTGTAATCTACGGTTTAAAACTGGGGCGCAATAGTAGCACTGGTCCGACGGCACGGTGTGTGTGTGTTGGAAGCTGTCATGCCAATTCGGGCCACCAGTTTTCATATTATACTGGTTTCAATCGAGTTGGTCACCATTGTTGTACATAGTTCCTATCAGTTGTCACTTGTCACACCCACACACAACAATTAACAGAACCTGTGACTGCTGAATCTACCTCTGACTTTGTGTTCTAACTTGAAACTGTCGTCACCTCTTATTTTATGAATGACCACATGTTGAAAGTTCTCAACCTTTAATGACATTCCACCAGTGATGCCACACAGAGTTCTTAAGGACTGTGTACACTGCTTATGACGAAGTTTGTTTAACATGAGTAATGCCTCAAATTGTGTAGCACCAACAGGGTGCTACAACAATTTTAAAATCTTCATTTAACTTTTAGTTCTCGCTTATTGTTGCTACCTTAATAAATTTAATAAAACGAGTACCCTGGCAGGCAAAAATGAGTGACAAAAGTCAGTGTGGGATCGCTGCTTATATTGAATAATGCCTTATATTTGGAGGTAATAAGAGAGTGGACCACGTGGCTGACTGGATATTTTAATTTCAAAACATGATATCACACCGATAAGTGCTTCAAACGTTTGCATGGTGTCGTGCATGGTGACTTCTTGTGGACTTATTTGAAAAGACATGTTTTTGTTATGTATTTGTATTTAAACACTTGCATTTCAAAGTATTTTTTTAAATTCCCTTAGACTACTTGTATTTAAAGCATACACATTTTACCCCATGTCTGGCTACATTCATGATTCTTGCATCTACAAACACCTATTTGTAAACAGCAACGCCACCAGAGCGCAGCACTGTTGATAGCACAGCACCCATCATTGGCTACAAACCAGTCAAAGCCAATGTTACCAGTAAAACCAGAGACTGTGAAATCAACCTAATCAAAGTCCATGCGACTTATGGTAAGACTTGCATCTACCCTACAGGGCCTACACCCCTAGCTGATATGTACTATAACAGCCACAGAAACGTCGACACAAAACTTCATACTGACTTAGGAGAAAAACAGTGTTCAGCTTGGCGGGAATGGCGCATCGTGTGCTGAAAAGCCAGTCTCTGCTGCATGCAAAATAGCACATGTATCAGAGAAATGTAACAGATTAACTAAGTATGTCGGTTGTTGAGTAGAAAGAGTACGGTATATAACAGTAGCCTATTTTTTAGTGTAAGTCGTTAGACAGCTGGAACCTAATGCAATTGCCTAAGTAGCTGTAGTGATGGTGATTAATCAGAGCTACTGACATGAGTTTTGTTTAGAATGCCTTATTGAGTGGCCCAGCGCATGTTTCACTGAACCATATAACTAGTGTTGATGCACAATTGCAGCATGTCATTAGTCAAGCAGTTCATACGTCATTCACACTGTGTTAAATAATAAATATTTAATATTAATAGGACAACACAGTATTCTTTACAATGGTGTAAAGTTTTAAAATGTATCATTTTGTGACCTTATTGTCCATCAGTTATCCAAAATACAAGCTAATCATGTAACAGGACTTCAGCTGCCTTGGGCTTTGCACAGCTTACGCAAAGGCATGATACAGGTTACAGCAACTCACATATGCACGCACACACGCACGCCCGCACGCATGCACACACACACTGTTCAGCATCTTTAAACATTTAAATAAATGTGCTAAAAATTTAACTATGCACTGCAGGCATAAAGATATTTATTTATTTGCTATAGGATGAGTAATATAGTTCTGCTTAGACTGTTCACGAAACACCACTAGTTGTATCATTGTCTAGTTGACAATATTAACTTTTGTTATACAACTGCAACATGCTAAAAAATATATGAAACAGTGGAATCTCACTATTAACGTCTCCCTCAAGACTTGACAGAACTGACCCAACTACCAAGGTCACTGTATTCATGGGACTAACATCCTACCCTTTGTTGACATTATGGACACCGCTTGGGACTGAGAGTGACCTTATTTGTGAGGTGGCTATATTACTGGGGTGACTGTACAATGCAGTTTAAATGTACAAAATATTGATTTTACAGATGTCGACGTCAACCGAGTCTGGCTGCTGGGACCAACATCAGTCTGCATGACATCCCGGCCACCACAGTGTCACCAGAACTGGTGACACATACCCTCACTGTCACCGCATCCACAGACATCGACATCCAAAACACACAGTCAGTAGCTCCATCTGGTGACACAAATGTGACACCATTAAAACCTGAGGCAGTGTCAAATGTGTCGCTGGATGACTTAAATGACTGTAAATCACACAAGTGGAGGAAACGACAAAACAAGGACAAAGACAACCCTCGTGACGACTACGCACTGGCCAGAGTTGGGGACTGGACGGATGGAAACTGGGTCATCTGTCACACAGGACGAACACGCCCCATACACGGAGGTCTACCACACCACCACAGAAGCCAACAACAGACGTATGACTTCAAAGGTCGAGTCAGCCCTGTATGCCGAGATCCAGCCCATCAGAAATGGGTCCACATATGATTAAAGACTGGAAATTCCCTAACAACCACGGTCATGACAATGCGACTAAATAAATGAAAACGACGACTGCAAATCAGTGACACACTAATGAAAACGGCCATCTAGATTGGTAGGATTTGTTTTAAACCTACGATTAGAATTAAAATGCCAAATTCATATCTGCTTGTTCTTACATTTCCTATGCAGCCTCATACAAAGTAGTGTTGCATCCTCATCAGCTTCAGTATGTGAACAGCAGTGAGAGTTCAAATCATCGGCTACACTGGTTATTATATCTGTTAGTTTCTTTTTAGTAAAATCACATTGTTGCCACATTATTACATCATCACTTTCGCTTCAGGCTAGGGTAGAAAGTAACTTGTACACAAGTCAGTAACACACGGCCATTAATAGAGCAAGCCACTTTGATTTTTTGGATATTATTCTTTTGTAAAACTATGATTAGAATTAATGTTGGTATTACATTAATCTATTGTTATGACAGTATTATGATCACTAAGCAGCCTCATACAAAGTAGTGTTGTATCCACAGTAGTTTCAGTATGTGAACAGCAGTGAGAGTTCAAATCATCGGCCACACTGACTGACACTTTCAAGTTGCTTTCAATAAATACATGTCACAACTCACAATTTGTTTTCAGTTCCCACATGCAACTGAAATGTATGTACTTGAAACTTGATTATATAATCACTTTCGCTTCAGACTACAGTAGAAAGATAGCTGGGCAAGTTAGTTATATAGCGTCATTAACAGAGGCCAGTTACATTTCTAGGATATCCTTCTTTCTTCTGTGATTAGAATTAATGTCAGTGATACACTAATCTGTTGTCATGAGAACATGATCACTAAGCAGCCTCATACAAAGTAGTTTTGTATCCACAGTAGCTTCAGTATGTGAACAGCAGTGACAGTTCAAATCATCGGCCAAACTGATTGACATTTTCAAGTTGTTTCCAATAAACGCATGTCACAACTGACAACTTGTTTTCAATTCATGCATACAAATGAAGTGTATGTACTTGAAATATTATTATATAATCACTTTCGCTTCAGACTACAGCAGAAATATACCTATGTGCAAGTCAGTTATGCAGCGTCATTAACGGAGAAGGCCAGTTACAATTCTAGGATATCCTTCTTTCTTCTGTGATTAGAATTAATGTCACTTATTACACTAATCTATTGTCATGACAACATGATCGCTAAGCAGCCTCATACAAAGTAGATTGTATCCACAGTAGTTTCAGAATGTGAACAGCAGTGAAAGTTCAAATCATTGGCCAAACAGTGGCTTCCAATGAAATCATGTAACAAATCAAATCGTTCTCAGTTCTGCACGCAAATGAATCGTATTTACTTGACACTATTATATAATCACTTTCACTTCAGACTATGGTAGAAAGATACCTCTAGGCAAGTCAGTTAGTTACACTTCTTAAAGCTGTCATTAGAATTAATGTCGGTATTACATTAATCTGTTGTTATGACAGCATTATGGTCACTAAGCAGCCTCATACAAAGTATCATTGAATCCACAGTACTTTCAGAATGTGAACAACAGTGAGAATTAAAATCATCGGCCAAACTGATTAACAAAATAAAAACATATCACAACTTGCTTTTAGTTGCTATGTGCAACTGAAGTGTATATATTTGAAAGGTATTACGTGACACTTACCCCAACCACAGACCAGCATGTCTGGGCTATGATGGCATAATTAGGCAGTACCAGGCAGTTGTGTCAGAGTTTTATGTCATTGAGATCCAGTGTAATCATGTGATAATATGACGTCATACCTCTGTCATAGATCATTTGACCACTCAGTCAATAGGCCTTATCACAGGAGAGTTCTTTATCAAACTTTGCTAATAATCAATATCCAAAAAATATAAAACGGTCACAACAAATGTCTGGAAATGTAAGGTACAAAAAATTATGTAGTCAGTGTCCCGATATATACAACCATTGAGGTAATATTAAACCACAGCTAATAATCAAGTTACCATAACCATTTTAACTTTCAAGTTAAGGTCCCAACATTCTGCAATTCTATTTTGTACATGTGTAAAAGTGAAACTGGCCTCATACAAAGTAGTGGTGTATCCTCAGTACTTTCAGTATGTGAACAGCAGTAAGAGTTCAAATCATCGGCCACATTGCATGCTCCTATTTGGACATAGTTTTCAATTAATCATTTGGCAACAAGATTGGTCAGAGACATGTCACTACTACTAACTTGCCTTTACGTCATCGAAAATGTTGTGTAGAGGTCAGTGTTGCTAGGGTGTTGAGACATTGGTTCGCTGTCATACAGCAAGTCAACTAGGGTAATCAAAACTCATTCTTTGCTATTACTCCCAGGCCCCAACGATGGTTTAGTTATTAACAGTGTTTACTATACTTATTAATATTTTTGATTTACTATAATTATTAATAGTGCTGACAAAGGTTACTGCAATACATGCTACTGATTCTCCACACACTAAGTTTTTGTTTATTTCTGTCACTGTGTAAGCCTATGATAATATGGGGGGCAGCTGTTTAACCCAGCACTGATTATCTGACTCTGTACATAACTGTTACTGACTAAGAGCAGCCTCATATTCAAATATGTAATCCACAGAACATTCGGTATGTGAACAGCAGTAAGAGTTTAAATCATTGGCCACTTTTCTAAGTTTGTCTACTGACCACTTGGTCACTACCAACTAAACAGTTGGGGTCTACACAAATGCAAAGCTAACATCATAATGTGCACTGACTGTTGATAAGAAATAATCCCCACACCTGCACCTCATGACTTTTGGAAATGCAAGCCCACCAAACGAAACATTTATCTACCTAAATACCACCTACGAATACAGTCAATGACAACACTGTAGTTACATTAACTCTTTACTGGGCAGACAGCCTTCTTATTTTACACCCTGCTGTGGGCAGACAATTTTTAGATTTTAAGGCAGCCATCTGTGAATTACGCTGCATGTTGCTTGCATTAAAATTCTAATAACTCGAAAACCGATGCATACAAATATATGAAATTAATTGCACTGTACATGGAATGATTGTGTGAATAAAATGTGTTATTAACATTTATGTGTTGCAATCAATTACATTTCAGATCTTGAAGCAAACTTTAACAATTATGATGACAAAATAAATAAGCAACTTCATCAAGCTACATAAAAAACAATTAGAACACGCAACAGTGTAGGTTAGTTTTATCCTAGTAAAACATTTATCCAATTTTGACGGTTAGTTTTCAAATTATAATTGCTTTTGTAAACAACGCCAATGCGACGGAAGAAAACATGACTATCGTTTACCGATCATATTGCCAAATGGAATGTTCTTTTCATATGTAAAATCAACACTCGAATAACGAAGGATAGCAGACTCCTTTCACAAATAAATGCTCCCTTATCAGAAGCAATGTGACCATAGTGGATATTAATAAAATACTCTAAAATAAATAAACCAAACGAAGTACAGACGGTGATCCGATCAACAAAATGGCTGCATATTGGCGAAATGAACATGCCGCCGATGGGTCATCTTCTTTGTATCTCAACAACAAAAAGTCGCACAAACAACGTATATGGATGATAACAGAGTCTCCGTGATCGCTGTCGACATTATTCACGTTGCAAACATCGATATCTGACTCGAAATCGTAGAGAAATGATCTCAGTAATATCCGCCAAATGCCGCACGATGTCGGAGGTTAACTAGGTGAATGCACTTCAATATCCTTCCAAATAAATTCACTTAATTCGCAAACACATTTTTTTCACAAGATGGCGACAGCACATGTTTCCGTGACCTACATAGAGCTTAGGTCAGCAGTTTCAGCTGGCTGGTTAATGTAAAAGAAGCATGTGATCGCGGTAAACGAAAGGCCCACAAACTGTGAGTTTACTGGGCAGTTTTGGACGGTCTGCGCGTACGAGGGGTTGGGCGGTTTTGGACGGTCTGCGCAGTAAAGAGTTAATGGAGAAGGCCAGTTACAATTCTAGGATATCCTTCTTTCTTCAGTGATTAGAATTAATGTCAGTGATACGCTAATATATTGTCATGACAACATGATCACTAAGCAGCCTCATACAAAGTAGATTGTATCCACAGTAGTTTCAGTATGTGAACAGCAGTGAAAGTTTAAATCATCGGCCAAACAGTTGCTTCCAATAAAATCATATCACAAATCAAATCATTCTCAGTTCTGCATGCAAATGAATCATACGTACTTGAAACACTGTTACATAATCACTTTTGCTTCAGACTATGGTAGAAAGGTACCTCTAGACAAGTCAGTTAGTTATACATCATCATTAACGGAGCAGGCCACTTCGATTTCTAGGATGTTATTCTTTCTTAAAGCTGTGATTAGAATTAATGTCGGTATTACATTAATCTGTTGCTATGGCATTATAATGACTACAACACAGCCTCATACAAAGTAGTATTGTATCCACAGCAGCTTCAGAATGTAAACAGCAGTGAGAATTAAAATCATCGGCCAAACTGATTAACAAAATAAAAGCATATCACAACTTGCTTTTAGTTGCTACGTGCAACTGAAGTGTATATATTTGAAAGGTATTACGTGACACTTACCCCAACCACAGACCAGCATGTCTGGGCTATGAGGGCATAATTAGGCACCACCAGGCAGTTGAGTCATAGGTTTATGTCATTGAGGTCCAGTGTAATCATATGATAATATGACGTCATACTTTGTCACAGACCATTTGACCACTCAGTCAATAGGCCTTTTGACAGGAGAGTTCTTAATCAAACTTTGCTAATAATCAATGTCCAAAAACATATCAACAATAGAAAATGGTCACAACAAATGTCTGGAAATGTAAGGTACACAAAATTATGTAGTCAATGTCCCGATATATATAAACATTTAGGTAATATTAAACCATAGCTAATAATCAAGTTATCATAACCATTTTAACTTTCAAGTTAAGGTCCCAACATTCTGCAATTCTATTTTGTACATGTGTAAAAGTGAAACTGGCCTCATACAAAGTAGTGGTGTATCCTCAGTACTTTCAGTATGTGAACAGCAGTAAGAGTTCAAATCATCGGCCACATTGCATGCTCCTATTTGGACATAGTTTTCAATTAATCATTTGGCAACAAGATTGGTCAGAGACATGTCACTACTACTAACTTGCCTTTACGTCATCGAAAATGTTGTGTAGAGGTCAGTGTTGCTAGGGTGTTGAGACATTGGTTCGCTGTCATACAGCAAGTCAACTAGGGTCATCAAAACTCATTCTTTGCTATTACTCCCAGGCCCCAACGATGGTTTAGTTATTAACAGTGTTTACTATACTTATTAATATTTTTGATTTACTATAATTATTAATAATGCTGACAAAGGTTACTGCAATACATGCTACTGATTCTCCACACACTAAGTTTTTGTTTATTTCTGTCACTGTGTAAGCCTATGATAATATGGGGGGCAGCTGTTTAACCCAGCACTGATTATCTGACTCTGTACATAACTGTTACTGACTAAGAGCAGCCTCATATTCAAATATGTAATCCACAGAACATTCGGTATGTGAACAGCAGTAAGAGTTTAAATCATTGGCCACTTTTCTAAGCTCGTATACTGAACAGTAGCCCCTACCAACTACATAGTTGGGGTCTACACAATTGCAAAGGTAACATCATAATGTGCACTGACTGTTGATGATAAGAAATAATCCCCACAAATCTGTACCTCATAACTTCTGGAAACGCGAGCCCACCACACGAAACATTTATCTACCTAAATACCACCTACGAATACAGTCAATGACAACACTGTAGTTACATTAGCCCTATATTCAGACTTGTAATTCAAAACCATCCGTATAAAAACGTAGCAGGAGTTGAAATCATCGGTCAGCTTTTCAAAATTAACTTCTGCTAAGTCTACTGTATAGTTAGTTAGTTACTAAGATTGTAAGTATCAAAATGTTCTTGTATTGAACATGTGTATTCCTTGAGTAACCACGTCCTAGGACACACCTCTCACGTACACAATCTCAAGGACAGGGTGACACCAACCCACACAAAGGATGTCTAAATAATGCATTCAGTATATATCAACACTGATATAACTATGTGCAGTACATTTCTAGTGTAACATGACATTCATCAGATCTGTCATCAAACCTTCCTGCATGCAGGCGTCACTTTAGAAACATTCTCTGTAATTTTTGTCGTAAAGAGACATTTGGGGGCAGAACTTCAAAAAAGTGATGGAATTCATGTTTGGCATCCATGTCTTGACGGTTTGACCACCGTTGCTAAGCAACAGACGACATGGCGGCTACATCAACTGTGCGAAAACAGCACCCGACGACACCCACCTTGATGGCTCGGGGGATCTGGTCGACGTACTGGGGCTTGATGATGGCCTTCATGTCATCCTCCAAGATCTTTGTGAAGTAATTCTGTAGTTCTGAGCCACGGAAGTGCGTGAGGATCTCTGTCCAGTCTGGTGGATCCTGCAACCACATTGGCATTTTTGTGGTTCTCAAATAGATGCATAATCAGAAATACCAATCAGAAATGATTAACTTAATATGGCTTAACTGGCATCAGTGGTACGTGAACACAACTCACTGTGCTACACTGTACTTACACACAATAATGTGCTACACTGTACTTACACACAATGTGCTACACTGTACTTATACACAATAATGTGCTACATTGTACTTACACACAATGTGCTACACTGTACTTACACACAATGTGCTACACTGTACTTACACACAATAATGTGCTACACTGTACTTACACACAATAATGTGCTACACTGTACTTACACACAATAATTTGCTGCACTGTACTTACACACAATAATGTGCATTAATGCCCAGGGAGAATAATACCAGTTTCATTCACCAAGTAGCAGTTTATTTCACAAAACTTAGTGAAGGCTAAACCACCATCCACTAATACACTGATGTATTTTAGACCGCTAACTTACAGGATATATACTTCTCTCTTTTGCAACTGCTGTCCATTGAATTGGCAGACTTTTATTTAAAAAGACTACAGATACGGTAGTATTGTTATTGATAACTGCTTACAAATTGTATACAGAAAATCTGGAGTGCAATTAACTATTGTTGTTATGTTCACTATGCAGCCTCATACAAAGCAGTGTTGACTCCACATCAGCTTCAGTATGTGAACAGCAGTGAAAGTTCAAATCATCGGCCACACGGGGTGTTCATTACGTTTGTAAAATAAAATCACATTGTAACTTACAATATTGGAAAGTTTGAACATGATATGACTGCAGATATCTGTGAACCTGTAATAATAGTGACAATTACACCGTTTTAAACATGTCACACTGTGCTACCTGTGTCACCTTTAACCTGAAGTATATTCAGTGCTTTCTTTCTTTTAAATAATGTTTACATTCTGGATGGAATAACTAATACCTATTTTTGTAAGTCGTGACCACATCACACACAAAAAACAGCACAAATACCTGCCCCGAGGAAGGGATCAAGTTTCACTGACAAGGTGTTCACAGGAGCCTAACGTTACATCACATCAACTATAACCCATGTAATAATTCTCTCCAATGTTATGTTTATCTTCAGGACTACCCAGCAGCCTCATACAAAGTAGATTGTATCCACAGCAGCTTCAGTATGTGAACAGCAGTGAAAGTTCAAATCATCAGCCACATTCACTCATACATTCAGGTTGAATACAATCAATATTAAGATGTTTAACTTGCAAGATGAATATGTCCTGTAACTCCTGTTATCTGACAATCAATGGTAAATATTATTTGAGCAATGCAGGATTGTCTAATATCAAATAACAGTCAGTGGCAGAGTGCCAGACCACTGGACAAGTGGAACAACTGCCAACTACCAATGGCCATTTTTTGTCAATAGGGCGTGCAAGTCTCGCGCACGAAAACGAGTTGGGGGCAGTTGGTCCATATACTCCATGTTAACAAATAGGACTTTGTTGTTTTTGGTCGTAATAATCGAACTGTTCCGAAATAGCGTATTTCAGTTATATTGTCCGAAGGATTATTACAAGCAGAAGCAGTGGAACACTTTGCCGGTGACAATGATCACGGAAATCATGAATTTTAATAAATTATTATGGTGGTTGCCATGGCAATAGCGGCAAGTACTTGTGTTTGGCGATCTTGACTAATAATGAAGAGTGCCAGTTTTCGCGCAGTACAACCTGTTTGGGCCAAACATATACATGTGTTATGATTATGTGCATTTAGAAAACTTGTCAGATATAACTGCCTATCGAAACCACAACATACAGAAATGTAAAACGTAAATTCCGCAAAAGACACATACGGTCTAACAACGTAAATCGCTATGTGTCTATGATAGTGTGATAAACTCAATATTAAACCGGACATTTAAGATAAGAAAAGTATAACACAAGATATTTATGAACTGATTTTCCTAGTATTCATCAGTCGGAAGCTACAACTGTCATCCATCGTTAGAATATTATTCTTGTGTCCAGTCCCCAATTAGTCTCGCGGAGTCACGCCATGTATCGTGACCCACTTGCAGGCCCTATTACAGGGGCAGCTACACCTTTTGTCCCATGTGCCGCATCTGTGGTGTGGTGATAATAAGTTGATCCTTTTAATTTGCATGTAGGCTAAAAGAACCTTGAAATGTGGTAAATGTGAACATTTTAGGGGACTTACTAACTCTAGAGAAGGAAAACTTTGAAAATAAAAACCACTCCTACGTCAGCCTAAGACAGAAGGGTCTGGTGAGATCTCACACAAACCTCATGTGCCACATAGCAAAAAGAAAAGAAGTCATATAAGTAATGTTACCCTGGGCCCCTGCCAGGGTTGTTTGATGCTCAACATTATAATAAACTAGTATTCCACACACCAAGAACACATAAATACTTCCTCCGACTTTGCAACAAAAACAATTCCCTGCCACTCAAACAGAACCACTGTGAACCACTAACCGTGAAACGACCGAGGTTAGGCTTCTGTTTTCCTGCGAGAATCTTCAGAGCGGTTGACTTGCCGATACCGTTTGTGCCAACCAGTCCAAGCACCTCGCCCGGCCGTGGGATGGGCAGACGATGCAGTTTGAATGAGTTAGCGCTGTAGCGATGTGTCGTATCTCGCTCAAGGTTGCTCGGCAGGTTGATGATTGACACCGCCTCAAATGGACATTTCTACAACACAAGTGACAGCATCATTACAAACTGTCAACCACAGGACAGGGATCACACAGGCTGGCAGTGTTGTCAAAATAATCATGTTACAAATAATCTTATTACAATGCAGGGCTATATTACTTAAATGGGATGTAGCATTGATCACTTTCATAACTGCATAAAACAGGTCTAGAGTTGTCGTTATGTTTATAAGTTTGTGCATTGTAGCACATTTTCAAACATTTTGCATGTGCATAGTTTGCATAAATGTTGTAGGGAGTTCAGATTTATTTGTTAACATTTCAACTTACATGACATGGATTTGGATTGTGAACAGAACAGCCTATTGTCCCTTCTTGCAAGCTCCTTGCACTGTGCAGAGCAACAAATGCTATCAGCACAGTAACTATAATATACTAGCGGTAACATTGTTGCTTGCAATGTACAATAACACTGCACTTCCAGAAATGTGCAGCTATCCACGGGCATCGTACACTACTTGATCTAGAGGTTCTCTACAAGATTTCTTTTCTCATCTTGGACTACTCAATTGGTTTCTACTTACCTTTGCACATATGCCGCATCCTATGCACAACTCCTCAGAGATGAATGCTATCTTGTCGACTGGTGTTACTTCTATGCACAACTTGCCTAAACATTAAAAACACATCACTTAAGTTGATTCTGTGAAAGCGCAGCAAATTGGTCAAATAAATAACATGTGCTGAACAGACATGGGGGCAAATACATTTGTATTTGAAAGTATTTAAATACTTTTGTTTAAGTATTTGACATTTAGGAATTGAAAGTATTTGCATTTAAATACATTCCTAAAGTATTTGATATGTCAAATACTTTTTCAAATGCATGTGATAATTGCAATTTAAAATAGTTCTTGATCGAATTCTTAAAAGTCAAGTACTGTGGCAATTGGCAATTTACTCAGTAATTACAGCCTGGTAAAGGCAATTAAGCCATCATATCAGCAGTAGACCTTTGATACCACTGTATAAGAAGGGTTGTTCACAAGAAGCCACTGCCTCTCTTGTCAGTTGTCACTGTGATGTAGTTAGCAATAACAAGACTCCCTTGCACTGATCTGCTTGTCAGTGTTTTCATGCTCGTGTTAATTAAACTGAACTGCCTGGTGACTGCCAGATTTGGTGACCAGCTATTATTTCAAACATTTGCAAGAGTGAACACTGACCAATAGCCAGATAGATACTGGACCACTGAATGTAACCAGACAACTTAGACAATGGCAGTAAACTAGATGTCTCGAACTCTTTGATATATCGTTTTGTTTCTTTTACCTATATAGTAATGTATCCTGAAAATGAAAAGTATTTGAAAAAGTATTTGAAATACTTTTAAAAGTATTTGTATTTAAATACATTTGCATTTAAAAGTATTTGTATTTGAATCCCTCAAAAGTATTTGTATTTAAATACATTTAAATGTATTTGACCCCATGTCTGGTGCTGAATAATTATAAATAACCTGTCACAATTACCAGTTGCAAATTGGCTTGAAATTGAGGACTTTGAGGCGCTGTAAAGGGGCTGTAACTAATAATATACCATACTGAAGTTCAGAGAACAAAGGATTGCAACTGATTCACCAAATCAGACAAATCTGACTGTCTAACACATTGGGATCACAACCTATCACAGTGGAAGCCTGACTGTTGTTAGCTGTAAATGGGAGCCGCGTGACGAGCAATAATCACTCTGTGGATTAGCATGAGACAGAATGGTTGTTCTCCTAAACATATTCTGCCGGTAAAAATCTCTAAATCTAATAAACATCAAACTAGTGCAAATAAGATGTTGAAGTAGGCTCTTCTAATTAAATAAACAAGTGTACTGGGACATTTATTTGGCATCTACAAGAATACTAGGTCACTTCATAGGTCTCATTACCCATTCTGACGACAGGACAAGACTTTCGACATTCTTGTCTGCAACGTTTTGGCTTGCATTTGTCTGCGCTGACAATGGCAATACGTGTGAGCTTGTCTTGAGACATGGTGCTACTGCTGAAAACACAAAACAAGATAAACTTCATTGACATATCACTGCATGATGTACTGGATGGTTATTCCTGTTAATGGTGATGGTTTAACAATTTGTACTTCAATTGCACACAACTGTTTTGCCTTACATACAATAATGCTGAAACCATTATATGATCCAGTATTTATTACTAACGAAATGACTAAATGTCATAAATTAAGTGTTGATTTGACAGAAAACCCATTACTTTGTTTAACTAAATACAAAACATTTGGTCACGTTTCTTCTGACATCATTTTAGCACCAGAGACGATCCTGTTAATGCAATGTTCAAAATACCGATCTTTTATATGCATCATGTTTGGCATTTCAGGCATTATTGTTGACATCATTGCATAAATATTTGCAAATGAGATTCTATTTTGTGCATAATTGTATGTTTAAAATCTGTATTAATCAATATATATATTGCAATTATATAAAACCAGTCGGAAGTCGCTGAGCGTAATACCAGCTAAACGCGTCACAAAGCTAATCTGGTCTATTTTGAGGTTTTACTTCCGAGACTCACAGTCTTTATTTATGCACTCCAGGAAGGATATCTTTGTTTTCAAAGTAACACTTTTTCATGTATTTACAACATCAATGAAAGTTTCTTATTCGTACGTTTTTTGAAATAGATGGGCAATACAGTATTTTTTGCGAATGCATATATCCATGATTCATCGTAGCCATATGTCACATCATTGGAATGTTATTTTAAGCCCCGATACCCCATGAATACAATGGAAATGGTTTGTGTGCGCATTGAATATTCATTTAGAGTTGTCTTCGGAAAGTTGGATTGGAGTGTTGTTCGTTGTTGAAAAGTGACTATTTTACTGGATGTTATCGCATTTTACACGTGCTATGTAAAGGTGAACTTTGTGTTATATTATCGATAGGCAATTAGTAAGCAATCTTGTGTGCAGAACGAATTTAGTACGTTGTTTGGAATTTGCGAAAAATCATGGCTTCCGATGCAGCTGACGGTTTGAACAAGCTAACTTCTGTCGGCATACGCAGTATAGCAAGCGATGATGTGCTGACCGACGGGTACCCTCTTTAAAGTATTGTAACTTCAGTTCTACTTGGAATATTTGGCTAATGTAAACTGTTTTAGAATGAGAAATGTTGCTGCTATCTAATTCAACAATAAAACAACATTGTAATGTTTGTGCCATGTGCAAACATTATGCATATATATAAACAACATGAAACATGAACTATCTTTTTAATAAGTATTTATTGCGCGCCGTATGGACTACGGAAAATTCACCCCGAAAAGTAAACATTTCTGATGTTGTTACTGTCAGAAATCTGATTGTCATCTGAAGGATAGTAAATGATGCTATCTTTCTTGTAGCTTTGAGGTAGAAATTGTGTAGACTAGAAAGCTATCGAGAAACACTGGATCAGTGCGCTAACAATTATGATGGCGTATCTTTTCTTAAATCCACATGGCCGTGACCGAGGCACTCGCCGGTTCAAAAAATTACAGAACAGGCTTTTTATTTATTCTCCCATAGTACATAATCTGCACTATTTATTTTGTTAATATAAAAAGATAAATGTTGAGGCATTACATATTTAAAATTTTTACCTTTTGGATATTCGACAAACAGCTAATAATATAGATTTTTCAGATGTTTACACCAACTAAAGTACATTTCGAACAAAATGGCCCCTAATCCACATGGTTGCGCAAAACAACGAAATTTGTGTGACTACCGCGCATTACGCCTACCAAACAGATGTTTCGTCAATTATCACTGCCACGGACCCAAGAACAAAATGACTGGCTGTACTGCTTTTCTGATTAAACATCTGCAATTACTTTAATATGTGTTATTCACTTGATGATGCCACTATTGCAACTTATTCTCTCTGCGGTGCTCTGTGTTGACTTAACCACCCAGACTTAACATATAACGTAGTTTTAATGTTACAAAATTAGGCACCCCAAAATTACAAATAAATAAATGTTCTGTCACTTTGGCGAAAGGGTATGCCTATTTAGGTTACTTGCTCAGTGCGGGTCTTGTCCCATTTAGTCGTTGAGTAATATCAACATTATTCCAATAAATACATAATTATCAATCGACGCAAATACGCAGAAGACATCGCGTGTGTTGTTTAAGTTGTAATGCACGACATGACTTTGTGCGAAGTAAACGAAACATTGAGTTTGAAGTAGTTATGTAAATGATATAGCGTATTATCGCTCACGTCTAGGCGTCCGTCTCGATTTGATATTCGGTTAGTGTTCAGTCTACAACGTTATTGCCTGGCGTCATATTGCTAAAACACATTCATATGCAGTCACATTCATACATGTTGCCTTTTTGTTGGCTGTCATACTTTCAACATTCATTGCCATTCCCAGCCATTGATGATTGACAATAATACAAATTACTACAAAACGTCAAAAGCCAATAATTATAAATAAATGTTGTTTCACAACAGTTATGTAAGTGCGACAGTTTCTCGACGTGAAACTAGGTGGCAGCACCTTAGTTGTTAATATTTTCAGGAATAAATGTTTGCATAATTCACTGATGGTGACAAGAATATAACCTCAGAGTGTTTCTGGATGGATGCTTTCTCGATAAATATCAACACGTCCATGTAGTCAAAATTAAAATAAGCTGGTCTGTATAAATATACTTTGACATTGCACATGTAGCCACAATAGCCAACTGTCATACTGAAATGGTTCAACAGTGCCGCCTCCCATGTTTTATGTTGACTCCCAAATACAGAGCAAGAGGCTGTTGAACACCCACCAATTTCTCATAAATCAAAGCCTGCACACATTAAACGTTAGAGCTGTGCACTATTCTACAGAGTTCTCACAAAGTAAAAATGGCACGATAGCTTCCTGTTGTTTCTGACCATTTAATCAATAAAAAATTATATATTCATATTATAGGCCATTTATACTTGTATTATCCAACTTATTTTTTTTATTTGTAACAATTTCATATATAATTACAGTTATGCTTTCATAGATAGTTTTATAATATATGTGACCCATATTAATGAAATGAGTCGGATGTTGCTAAAACAGATTTTCCTTAAATACCGCTTTTGTGAAAAAATATTGCGAATCTAACAATTTTGAGATTTTCCCTGAATTCATTAGTTTTCATTTTATCAGTTTTCACTATTGGTACCGTCTATTTAAGTCTGTTTTATGTATTTTGGCGTTCCGCTGGAATTTCATGAAACGACACAGAAAAAGGCGCTAATTGCATGCGGTCTTTGCCACTAAATTTGGGACAATCTGTTACAAACCGAGCATCACGTCGAAGTTTGGCATGTCATCGGTCCATGTATGGGCAAATTTATGTTAATAAATGTGAACTGTGACCCACAGAAGGCCTTGAAGGGGTGACCTGTTTGCCTCAGTAACATAAACAAAAACATAGCAACGTCATCCTGGGCACTGATTACCACCCAGATCACGCTACTGATAGGTGGAGCGAGAATGTTATGTAAATAACCAGTATACACACAGGCGCACATGTTTATATGCAAATTGTTGTCTGTATGACGGGGCGGGCCGGCTTTGGGATGGCGGGGACTGCAAGGATGTGGCTGGTCTAGAAGCTACAGATGATTTATATGGACACTGCCACACATCTCTTTAGTATTAAACTTAAATATGACCGTCTGCTGTTATTCTTACAGTTGACGCCAATGAAGGTAGTCATGGTACAGTGTACAGGAATTTCCAGCAATTGTACCATTACTCTTTTCTAAAAAGATCTTGTTTTTATATTAACATAATGTCTCCAGCATGCCATTATCTATTCATGTTCCAAATTTCGGTAAGATCTGTCCATTGTAACTAAGGTACATTTCATGAAACATGATAACAAGTTGTTGACACTTTGAAGGCAGTTTTCTCAGTTTGAAGGTTTCTACCCCACACGTTTGGCGAGCCATAACTTCACTTATAATTTATGTATCTTTTACATGATGTATCATGTGAAAGCAGAGACTGTGCTCTTTCTAATGGTGCCAATAACTCAATAAAAAAAAAATACCAACATCCGACTAATTTTGTTAAGATGGGTCATATATACATTAGTGAATTGTTTTATTAGTTATAATGTTCTTATTGTACTTCCCAGCCGCTACAGCTGCCAGAGAATAAACTTTATTGTTATTATTGTTGCAGGTTATCACCCACTCGGAGGAATGGCAACTCCATTGAGAGCAGGAAGACGTGTGTCAACAGAAAATGTGTCCGACCTCCTCAGCTGTTCTGTGTGTATGGAGGTGTTCGACGACACCGATCACCTGCCAAAGTTACTTCTCTGTCACCACACGTTCTGTGTCCAGTGCTTGATACGGCTCGCCAAACAGAACCAGTTCCTGAACTGCCCAACGTGTCGCCACAACACCGTGCTGACTGACCCTCCCCCTGGTGGCCTGTTTGCTTTGCAGACCAACTTCTACATACAGCAGATGCGGGAACTGATTGGCGATGTGGCGAGGTTAAAGGTGAAAGGTTGTCGGAAACATTCTAGTGCGCCACTTGAGTACTTCTGCAAGACATGCGAAGTGTTGATCTGTAAGGACTGCTGCTCTGTTGATCACAGAACGGGTGCCGGTCATGTGACCCAGGTGGTGTCGTTGGCAGCGGAGGAACAGAAATGTCTGCTGAGATTAGAGATGGCAGAGGGACAACAGGCATTGATATCTAACCGGCTCTATGTTGGTAAACTCACTGCAGAGATTGGATGTCTGACCACAGCCAAAGATAAAGCCATGGATGATATCGATAAAGCGTTTGACAGATACATTGAGGTGGTGAACGTCCGTCGCAGGCAGCTGCAAGATAACCTCAAGGATCTGTACACGTACAACTCTGACTGCCTTCAGCATCTGATGGACAACATCAAAGCTCAGTCAACATCCCTGGCTGGGCTCATTGAGCACTGTGAAGAGGCAATTCACAGCAGTAACATCTCCGACATTCTCGCGTACAAGTCAAAGTTGTCGCTGAAGACTACGGAAGTTCGGACGGACCGGAGTAAGTGCATTGTTGGGAGTAACTACCTGTGTTTTTCCCCACAGGAGAGTGACTCCCAGTACCTTCACCTTGTCCAAGACTTGGGTTCGGTTCACATGGAACAGAAGCTCCCGTCATCTGTGAAGTTGGTCGAGCAGACCTCGTTCACCGCCAGCATCTTTGCAAAACTTGTCCTCCTCCTGCACAGTTTTGACGGCAACCCGATCAACGATTACCCAATCAGCATAGAGATACGTGATCCATTTGACGATTGTCTGCCGAATCTTGTCCAGTACCAGGAGGAGGGTCAGTATGAAGTGAGATGGAGGCCGGTGGTCAGTGGGCTCCACCAAGTTCAGGTCAAGTTCCTTGACCGCTGCATCACTGGTGGGAATTTCACGCTGACTGTAAAGAGCAATGACCCGGTTAGTAAGATCGGTGGAAAGGGAAGCGAGGAGGGGAAAATGGGATACCCGAGGGCTGTCACCGTTGATAGGGATGATAACGTATTTGTTGTTGACACCGGAAATAATCGCATTGAGAAGTTTGACGGATCAGGCACTTTCCAGTACAGCTTCGAGATCTCGTCGGAGAATGACACATACTCGAGTTGTGGTATCGCTCTCAACAGGGATCACACTGTGATCATTTGTCCAGAAGTTTGTGTGGATGAGGCAGACTTGGCCAGTGCTAATGCCATCCTTCAGTACACGACAGACGGTGAGTTACTCAGTCGCACTGTTTGTCAAAACATCATGAAGCGGGCACTTTCGGTTGCTGTGGACAGTCGTGGACACATCATCATGGCTGACTTTGAACTGAACACCATCCTCGCGTTTGATCAGAACTGTCGATTCCTCTGGCAAAGTGGGGCTCCCGGGGTCGGTCCGGGCGAATTCAACCACCCAATGTTTGTGTGTATCGGCGAGAATGACAGCATCATCGTCTCAGATGGCGACAACCACCGAATCCAGGTGTTTGACAGCAGTGGGAAGTTCATGTACAAGTTTGGACGGAAGGGAAGCAATAAAGGGGAGTTCAACATGCCCTTTGGGGTGACTGTGGATCGCCATGGCAACATCCTGGTGGTTGACGGGAGTAACAGACGCATACAGATCTTCAAGGCACGTGGTGAGTTTGTCTCGTGCATTGAGAGTCTGGGTGATGAAATGAGTGCACCACGTGGCATTGCCGTCACATCAGACGGACACGTTCTAGTCGCTGATAGGGACAATCACTGTGTGAAGAAATATAAGTACCTGCATGGTGCACCACTATAGTTTGGATGTGTCGTGTGTGTGACGAATAATATCAGTTTGTATAATGACTCAGTTTGTGACACTGCTGTGGATTAGTCCAGTGTGGGAATTGCACAATGTTATGATAAAAAGAAAACCACTGTTGCTACTAAACACTCAAAATTCTTTTCATTTTAACAGAAACATTCACAAAGTTCAGAACCTCAACATATCCCATTGTTCTGAAAAGATTTAGCTTATGAAATTTTGAAAATATAAATGTATTTTCTATTTTTATAGTCTATAGATATTGTACAACATAGCTTTCGTGAACATTTCAATGTCTGATCTACTCTTGCAAGTTTTATTAATTTACTGCTTGCATATGTTGTAGAACTGATTTGTATCATTTGATTGATGTGAATGTTGAAAAATGGTCTAATTTGTGAGCACTTCTAGTCACTGCATAATTATTTTGAAATTACTAATTAATTATTGTAATTAAGTTTGCTTTTGTACCAGATAAATGTCAGTTATGCACTACTGAATGTCAGCAAACCAATTGTCTGGAAATATATTTTATAATTTATTTATATGGATTGCTTGTTCTCTTATAACATATACTGCTCAGAGTTAAGGCAAAGTGGGTATTTCAAAACCAGCATGTATGCTTGTAGTCGTGGTATTTAGTATGGTTTACAGCAAACAAATATAAGTCGTACTAAGTACACATCTTTCACTATGCAATTATAAGTTCTTCCTACATTCCATTTAGCATTATAATCTTTTCTGACGGAATAATCCAGTTAATGTTTTTTTTTACTATGCAGGACATAGTAAACATTTTAACATTCTTGAGTCAGTAATTTACTGACTTAAGTGTCTTGTGAAGCTGCAAATATTTTACATAGCAAATAAATTTTACATGAATATATACAGTATTAGCAAGTACGATATGTGATGCATGAAAACAGTTGTATGAAACTCAGAAGCTTAATTAGTATATTATGACAGTATATTAAAGCACATTAATGAAACATAAAACAAAATAAAGTGAAAATCCCTGAATAAATATGCTGCGAAGAAACAGCTCATCTGTGTCGTTGTAACTGTCTTTCATTAAACAACTAGTAGAATTATAAAGATAACAATGATCACAATTATTTGTCACTACCTCTTTCATAATGTGAAGTTAGTTATTGCTTGTCCCCCCCCCCTCAATTCATCCTTTTCATTTAGCATTCCTATGTGCAGACGACCCCATTTGATTATCTTGTCCCTTTCCTACTGTAGTGTTTCTCAAATGTGTCGTGACCCCCACAGGGTCACTGGGAGGTCACGAGATATCTGCCATAGTCGGTCTGTAGAAAGCAACCCATCCAGTTGCCAAAGAGAGAAAATAATATGTGAATGGTAGGTGGTGGTTGCTGAGTAAATCCAGTTGAGAAACATTGTTCTATGGGTTTGCTATTTTGCCATTTCTATCTTCGGTTGTTGGACTTCCATCTGATCAAATGACCAGGTCTCACTGACCCATTCACATTGATATCAACATTATCCAGTGTAGAGTTGTATCAGCCGATTCAAATATGCTTGCAATAGTTCTTAGTTCAAGAATGAACAATACTTGCAGATGATGGAGTATTGAGGCTGCCTCATGAGCAACCACTGATCATTCTAAGAGTGTACATCTAAAACTTGCCATTATAAGGTATCCCAGAAAAAAATAACTTGCAGCGACATAAGCTTCATACTGGATTCACATTTGATGTGATGTTTTCCGAGATATGCAGGTCATGTGGCCACATTTTACATACTGCCTTTAAAAAAACCAGCTTTCAGTTGGTGTCATGACTTTGGGAAATGGTCTTCCAGATGATAACCAATTTGAAGAACAGTTTACTATACGACCATAAAGATAATATAATGGACATCTGAGATCCATTTCACAGACACAATGAATCACTAAGCAGGTGTTGCTTTTTAAAACTGCAAAAATGTGCAGAGGACAGTATTTCTGTGGAACACCAGTACAAGATTCCTTGTACATCATGTTTTGATTTATCAGTGTTCAAGATATATCACTGTTACATAGTGATATCCATTTAAAAGAGTAAAATTGGGGTGATCAAGTCGTACACAAAAGCTTGAAAATGTACCTTGGCAGCACTGAAAGAATGATGATTTGGCATCCGAAGTAAAATGATCTCACAAACTATGTTGATAAACACAATTTAATATACTTATATTATTAATAAACAGTGTAATATAATTATTATTTTATTATATTATGAAACAGTTTAATATAATAACTACTTATTATTTTATAAAACACAAATGCATCATTAATTAATCCAACAATCCAGTAAAACAATGTCAGAAGTTTACAAAATCGTATTCTCGTGCCATCCTCAGTGTGACAATAAGGACGTGCTTGTCGACAACCCACTGGGCACGGCTTGTCTTTGGGTCGACAGTGTGCGGCAGATGTAGGCCAAGTTTACTGCAAACAGAAGGTAGCACGTTGTTAAGTGGCACTTCTAGACTGACTGAAAGATGTTGGTGTTTGCAGTCCAAAAAACATGATTAGTTGGTCACAGTCATATTACATAATCTATAATTGTATTCTAATATATTTATGGTCACAAGATGTCCTAACAATTGTTGCACTAAAGAGATGTCACATAAAACCATGAACAGCAAGTTGAGATAATTCCAAGAAAGACTGTCACCCACGTTAACTCTTACATGGTGAAATGTATTAAGTAAATTTGGGCACCATCTAAAGGAATTAGGATCATAATAGATCAAGTATATTGTGCATAACATGTTTTTTTTAAATAAAATCACACGAAGACCCAATTTTAGGAGTTCCTGACATGTCTATGTTTGCAATTCTTACAATTTTGGAGTTCGACAATCGAGGAAGGTGTCTTTGACATCCAGTTTCACGTCTGATCCAACTGTATCTGGCAACTGTATTTTTACCTGAAACAGACGACACTCAAACATATACAATATGTACCAGCATAAACACAGTAGAGTGAACTTGCTGTTGTGGTAGAACAAGTAATCTATGGGAACACAGCAGCACACTGGTTGTACTCAACAATAACATCCTTGTCAACAATATATACGGCCATGGAACGTCTCCACAATAGTGTTATACTGATAAATTCCCAGGTATTTAAAATGTCCCCTTTAATAGAGCTGTCACATTGAAACTTACTATAATAATGTAAAAACTATTTATGGGATTAAAGCAATTTCAAACAACTAAGTTTTACGTTGGTGGCTCTAGTTTCAGATGAGGGAGTTGATTCCAGATTTTGGTTGCAGTTACAGAGAAAGCACATTTGGCAATATTAAGCCTAAAATGGTGTAGAAATTGTTACAGGAGACTATGTAAATAAGATGAGTGATGAGTAACTATAAATTATACTATCAGTGCACTACTTAGCCCTACTCTACCACTGTGTCACAGGGCCCTATACTTACGACCATATCTTCACAGCTTGCTGTTGAGGGAGTCTTGTTTCCCATCTGAAGGAACATGTCTTCAGTGGTCACAGATTGCTTGTATAGAATCTCATACCTGAATAAGAAGGTGTAAATTATTTGCATTTCTGCCAAATAACAGAGGCAGATGAGGCCAACTGCAGATTCCTGCAAAATATTGTTGATGTTGGGCGCCCAATATTGGTTCTAATCAGTGAGTGGAGTACAATTTATTCCGTGAATTTCCCATTAATATCATCCTGGTTTAAATAGATAATAATAATAAGTTACTGTATTTCTCTTTATCATAAATCTCTCAGTTACTACCATTCAGGCACATGTATCATGTAACATGTCGATGCTAAGATAATCTTAAATAAAATAAACAATACAAAGAAAAGGGAACACAATTTAAAAACATATTTAGATATCTGTGTAGCAGGGGCGTCAGAACACACCTCATTAAAACACAATGAGGTGTAAATGGTGTAATTATGTTACACTCACTCTGGCTGAGGTCTGGGGTCATACACGTCATCGTACTCAGCACCTGGGTTCACCTCCTGTGCCTCCCAAATATCTTTCTCGTTCTTCTTTTGATGTGCCTCTGACTTACCTTGTCACAAACAAAAGTCAGTTCGTCAAATCAAACAGTATATTTGAGATACACCTGAGTCAAAGATTGTGTATTATTTTTTATAAATCATTTTTGGTATCATTGTGTATCTGCTCGGTGACAAATCATATTTTGTATCAATTACATGTGATAAATTTTTCTTTTAGGATAGACATATTAGCAAGTCTTGAGTGAAAATGAACGTCAAACATTTCATATAAAGGATAATATTTTTTACAATAATAATAAGATATACTGACAAACAACTCAAGGGAACAAACATATTAACTACAACAATATAGACACGTGGATCAACAAATTATTAGTGAAAGTTACGTTGAAAATAACTTACCACCTGGTTCAGTTTTTCTTTTAGGTGCAATATCAGATGGGTTCATCTTAGAAATGGCAGAACTGGGCTACAGATAAGATACAGAGGTTCAGTTGTTGTTAATTTACTATTCACATGTAGAAACACAAACAATGATGGATGTTTATTATTACACATATAAGACAGTCTAACAAACAAAACATACAATAATATCATCATTACTGTAAATGTAAAATGTACATCACCTTAAATGTATATACATGAACTTTGAATGTTTATACATCTGACTTTTTTCCAAGCCCATAATAATTATAAAAATCATTATGCATTTCATAAAGAATACAGTTTGTCACATTAGAGGGATTTGTTCGTTTTCCTGTGTAGTTGAATACCTGTACTTTAGCAAGGACAAACAATGCATGCATAAACGTGTCCACTGACATATATTCTAGATACACAAATACTTGACAGCTGCACTATATACCTTGTAGTCCTCATCGCTGTCCGAGTCCTGTTGGTCTGGAGGGGTAAGCAGCTGTGACAGGGACTTGATGTCAAAATTACCAACTAGTCCTTCCATTGTTGAGTCTGTTCAAATAGAAATATTCTAAATAATTTGGTTATCACATTTTTATTAGAAGGATATATACATAGGACTTTAATGGTATTGGGCAATATTTTATTTAACTGGCCTAAATTAGCAGCATCCATCTAATGCTGGTATTCTCCTGTCTCTGTCAGTGATGACAGTGGCACTATCAATTATAGAACAACGCAAATTTGATGTAAACCCTTAGTTTAGCATTCGATGTGTGCATCTCACGAGACTGACATACTGAAGTAGTTAAATGATAATATACAGCAACAACGTAACTGGTAATGGATGAATAATATCCAGGTTTTATTAATCTATATATAATTTGCCTATAATGTTTTGTGATGGAATTGTTCTACTGACTGCCAGAATCGTCAGAAGTTATAAAAAATTGTCAATATAATTATGGTATAGCATGGGTTTATATAGAGGCAAAATATAATAGTAATGTACTGATTTGTTTTAACATTTATGGTAGGACTTATTAAACGTAATTAGACACATTTTTAGTATGTGTTCTTCCATTCTAGTGCGTAATCCCTCTCTGAAGCATTGTCGCACTGTTGTGATTTATGTACAATATGATATTAATGTCACAATTAATGATACTTGTGTCACAAGTAGGGAGGTCAACCGATTTGCCGCCCCTTCTGACAACATGGGGAGAGGGGTCCGGGTTTAGTGGCCGTAGTTTATTATCACGCAACATACATGTTCATTTATAATTTTTCTCATGTTGTTATAATGTCCTTCCATGATTCTATGCTGATTGCTGATTCTTTGGAGGTTCTTGAGAGCAGTTAATGATTTTCTTCTTCTCAGTGTCGTATTTTGGTTTTCATTGTTTATGCCTGCGGCCACGTTGGATTACGCTGATAGGCCCCATCTTTCAACATTATTTGCGAGATTATGTTAATGAGTACGAACGGCCATTTTGAAGTTATAAATAAAGAAGAAAGATAAATGAACGTGACCGTACAAATATCATGATAATCTGTCGATAAAAAGTTGTAGTAATTAGTCAGTTAAAATGGCCTATGTTTAACGATGTTTTGTGCCTATTTATTTAGGTGGATTCACATGATTCATATGCAGAAGTGTAAAGAATTGTGTGGACGATACTATGATTACAGTGATGGCACAAACGGCCAAAAAGTCCGTTTATGGAGCCCCTGTCTCAAAAGACATCGCCATTTTGCCATGTTCGCCCTATGCATTGTGGTATACAAAGCACTCTGATATCGACGTGATTGATAGCGGGTGTCTTTGATTAATACTATTATTAATAGTTAGCAAGTACTTGTGCTTGCACATGTATCAGTGTAAACTAATTAATTACTGCCATGTTTAATGTAGCTAATTTATATTAGTTTGTTTATTGGTATTATTTTCCTTTTTAGCATACTATTCGTAGTTTTGTGTGTTGGTTTGGCTACATTAAATATACTAATTATTAAAATTTATGATAATTTATAGTTAATGTTTATAAAAGTATATTAAACATGACTTTTGTATGTCGTTACTGGGGTATTCTTTGATGACAGTTTTACATGGATTAGTATTTAGTTTTCAGAATATATGTAATTTGTACAACATTGTTGAAACAATTTGATACATTATATATTAATTGAATACAAAATTTATTGAAAATTCAATTGAAAAAAGTAATCTTCTTGTGATTTAGGTACAACATAAAATATAGGAGAATGTTCAGAAAAAATAAACCAATTAAAAAAATTGCTTCATTAATATTTAATCTATGTACTTGAAGGCAGCACCATTGCATTTTTATTAATTATTAGTATCAGAATAAAAAATTAAAGCAATTTTTATTGGCAAGATCAAATCTGTCAGAAAATTGTCGGAATTATTTTATTTGAAATTTCATAAAATTGCAGTTTCCTTAATATTTCATCTACATACATGAAACAAGCACAGTTGCATTTCAATTAGTGATTATGACCAGGGGAAAATAGAAAACAATTAAATGTGTGTGGTTTATAAGCAAAATTACATATATTAGCAAACCATCAGAAAATGTCATGAGATTTGTAAATTTAAACATCTGTAGTTTGCTTAATATTTCACTTAAATACATGAATCAACTACTATTATACTTCTTATAGTGACTACTACCAGGGAATATTTTATAAATATTTTTTTTCGAAAGAAAAATTTGGTCCGACCACAGTATCACAAGGTGTGACTGGATGAATATTTACATAACTTCATTCATATGTGGGTGATTTTTTTTCTGTTCTGTTTCTGTTATGTTGTAGTGCAAAACCCCTACTGGGGCATCACACACTAGTATGGTTGCTCGGTTTCAGGATGGCTGGCTTCATGTTATCTGGAAGTGGAATAAGAGTATTTGTGCTTGGGAATATGTGATTAGGGTGGGGTGGATGGGGAAAAGTACAAGTCAATGATGGGGGAGGGTGGGGTGTGGACGGGGACGTGGTGTATATTGCTTATTGGAGGTGCCTGAAGGGTGCAATTGTCAGGTTAATGTTCTGCAATGCACCCTTAAAGGTGTCGAGACTGTTGTGGGCAAATACATTAGAAGGAAGTCTGTTCCACTGGGCTATTGTTCGTGGAAAAAAGCTATATTTGTAGTAGTTGTGGGAGGTTGATATTTGTCTGTATTTGTGTGGGTGGTTGGATCTTGTTTGGCTGTGTCCGGGCATGAGGTACTGGTTGGGATTGATGTCTAAGAGATTGTTTGTTATTTTATACATGGTGGTAAGTCTGGCCTCAGCCCTCCTCTGTTCTAGTGTTGGCCACGAGAGGGCAGAGGCCAAGGTGGATCCAGATGTTTCCCAGCTGTAATTATGGACCATGAATCTTGCTGCACGGTGCTAGATGGTTGATATTTCGGGTGGTATATGGATCCCACACCGGGCAGCAGTACTCAAGGTGTGGGCGGACCAGACTCCAATAGGCATAGGTCTTGATGGACTGGGGAATAGATTTTAAGTTTCTTTTAATTAATCCAAGTTTGCTATTTGCCTTATTGACTATTTGTTGATGTGTGGGTTCCAGGAGAGGTTATTTGATATGTCTATGCCAAGGTGTGTTGCTACTGGTACTGCTCTGAGTGTTTCGTTATGTATTATGTATGGGTTATCTATGGGTGATTTCGATCTGGTGATGTGCATTATTTCGCATTTGGAGGGGTTGAAAGTCATTTGCTAAGATTGTGCCCAGTCGATTACTCTGTCAAGGTCGTGCTGTAGGTTGTCTTGGTCGGTGTGATTATTGATTTTTCAGTAGAGCATTGCATCGTCGGCGAAAAGTTTGAGGGAGGTTCCTGGAGAAATATGGGTGGGCATGTCATTTATATAGAGAAGGAAGAGGAGCGGCCCAAGAACAGTACCCTGTGGGACTCCAGAGCTCACGTGTACCTGACCCAACTTGCACCCTTCTACCAGCTCTTCTTGAGTTCTATTGGTAAGAAATTTTTTAATCCAAATGTGGGTGCTGGCTCTAATTCCGTAGTGGTCTAATTTGTGGAGGAGTCGATTATGGGTGACAGTGTCAAAAGCCTTAGAGAAATCTAGTAGTAGAAGGTCAATTTGGTGATTTTTGTCCAGATTGCTAGTCAGGTAATGGATAGTTGTGAGCAGTGAAGTACGTCTCACAGGAACGCCTAGATCTGAAGCCGTGTTGTCAGTCAGTGAGTCATATGATATGTTCAAGAATTTTGCATGGTATACTGGTGAGGGAGATTGGTCGATAGTTTGAGGCGATGGTTCTGTCATTCTTTTTGTGGATAGGGACTATATGTGCTTTCAACCAGTCTGAAGGGGGAGTTCCGGAGTTTATTGATTTCTGGAATATGGTTGTCAGGATGGGTGCTATTTTAGAGGCCATTTCTTTCAGGATTCTGGCAGGAATGTTATCTGGGCATTGGGCTTTATTTGGTTTTAATTCTTTAAGTAATTTCTCAAGGCAGTGGCTACGCGTACGTGAACCGTACGTTTAGGCCGCCAGTCTAAAAGTACGGCATTTATACTGCGCATGCGTATGCTTTTATTTTCGGTTACGTGAGCTGTATTTTTGGCATCGTTTATCTAAGGTACGGCATTCGATAAGCGCATGATTTCTATACGTGAGCCTTATCTTTAGAACTATAGCTGTCAGTTCCAAAAGTTTCTCCGCACATGCATGTTTATATACATAATCTCTATTGCCGTATCTTTAGAACTCAGATCTAAAAGTAGACCTAGGTGATTGTTTTCGCACGTGCATGCCGTATCTTTAGCAAACAAATATAAAAGTACGTGAGTTTTTCCCCCGCGTATGCATGTTGATGTACGCACAAACGGACGCTCTTTTGGCACTCAGTTCTAAATA